>WBNM01038027.1:0-18412 GCA_013399055.1 Ramphastos sulfuratus | reverse complement strand
TATGATTCTATGATATTATATATCTTGTGCTGATATTGGTATTAATTTGGCTATTTCCTTAAACCTGTTTTTATTTCAACCTGTGGGTCTTCTCTCATTTTCCTGATTCCCCCTCTTTGCTGGGGGGGGAAGTCATCAGGTCATAGAACAATTGGTATAATTTAGACACAGATGCTGGTAAATGTATATACTTCTTGAGCTATGAAGTTCATAGCTGTGTTCTCTTTTCTATTATCCAAGTTGTAATAAAATCATTGACAAACACTGAAGAGAAAAAAAAATCCCTCAGAAATCACATGTTGTATCTCAGTAACTATTTCCAAGCATTTTTATTTATTCACTTTATTGGTTAAATCATTACCGTATTGCTCTGTCTTGCTTCTCAGAACAGTTTAGTTTACTTCTATGTATAGGTCTTGATTTGTCATTGCTACTCAATCTGAGACAGCTATTATCTAGTCTCTGTCCATCAGCAGCTGGCCTATAGAATGACAAAACTCTTCCAGAAAGTCAAAAAAATATTTTTTTCCCTGTGTGTAGGCAATAAGTAATCCTAATGGCTATTAGGATCATTTGGATTTGGATAAGGAATGAAAGTCAGTTNTCTATGATTCTATGATTGTATAAATCTCTTTAACTGCTTTAATTAACATTGCCCCTTTACACTAAGCTGGTATAGACCCACTGATCATGACTTGGAATGTATATATGCAGAGGTAATAAAATCCTCTTTAAAAGCAAGATTTAGGTAAGTTTTGCACAGCTACTAGGAAAGTGGCATCATTTTTTCCAGGGATTTTTCAAATGTCCTTTTAAAAGCCAGTCAAAGATTGTCTTGATATGTCCATTTAATTAGAAGCTGAAAAATTTGATCCTTGTAGTGTTGTCAGGAGCTTATTGCATGCAGAGATTGAAATACATTTGATTGGCTCCTCAATGTGCAGATTCACTTCAAGCAACAATTCTAGAGCACAGATAATTGGTGCCCTGCAGCTTTTCCCACTGAAAATCAATTGAATTTCCATTATGTTTCAATTGTCTTGCAGTGGAAAACCTACAGGGTTTTGTTGGCTGGTGTTTTTTTAATATTACCTTCTGCACTAGAGAATAGAAGTTTTTAATGCTTTTCCCTAGGTAAACTACTGGCAGCACATGAAAATAATCAATTCGAACAAACTGCTCTCCATGAAACTCCCTTCCCAAAAGGGCAAGTAATCTTTTCCTGTATTGTAGATTTTCTCATACTTCCAAGCCTTGCCTCAGTCACTGTGGTCTGCAGCTATTTTTGCAATGTGTTCCTCACCTAGTCCTTCATCTGGAAATGTTTTCCTATGTGATTATTCACAGCAACAAGCACCGTACCCAATAGCAACACACATGTAGACTACTGCAGTGCACCAAGTCTACAGATCATTAAGAGGCAAAGAGAAAACAATTGTTTTGGTGTTTATTGAGTCTACAACTCTGTAAAATTGTCTTTTCAGTTAGTCCTTGGTCCACCAAATCATGTGGCTGGATAAAACTGAACTTGGGACAGCCTGAAGCAAGGTGAGGTAAAGACCTGTAGCATCACTTTGCATTTTCTAGATGTTTTAAAGGTCAGGCTGGACATGGATCTGGGAAACCTGATCTAGTGGAGGATGTTCCAGCCCATGGCATAGGGGTTGGAACCAGATGATCCTTGAGGTCCCTTCCAACACAGACAATTCATAGAATCACAGAATGGTAAGGGTAGAAGGGATCTGAAAGACCATCTAGTTCCAACCCCCTGCCATGGGCAGGGATACCTCCCACTAGTACAGGTCACTCAAGGCCTCCTCCAACCTGGCCTTGAAAACCTCCAGGGAGGGAGCAGCCACAACCTCCCTGGGCAACCTGTGCCAGTGCCTCACCACCCTCACTGCAAACAACTTCCTCCTAACATCCAGTATCAATCTCCCCTCTGCCACTTTAAACCTATTACTCCTTATCCTGTCACTACAATACCTTGTCAATAGGCTCTCCCCAACCTTCCTGTAGGCCCCCTTCAGATACTAGAAGGGTATTCTGTGAGTCTTTCTGTATTTACAGTAAATGCTTTCACCTGATTAGACTGCACAAGACATCTGTGTTGACTCCTTACTCTTCTTTGATCTTAAACAACCAGAACTGAATAATGCTCTCATAGTCATCAGGAGCAAGTCAAAAGAATCTAGCTCCATGTAGTCAAATACAGATTTACCAAGCAGAAGTGTATACTCATGGCCTTTGTTATTTTAGTGACAGCCCTTGGAAATGAAGCACAGTGATATTTAACTATCTTGTCAGAACAAATACAGGTGGCATATGGGAAGTAAAGGGAAAAGTAGTGGTTTGTTAGATTGGATCGATCAAAAGGGATTGTTCTTTGAATAGAGAACTGTTTTATTAATAGCAGTCTCACATGCTTTATTTTGATGTTGTTACAGATCTTCAGAAAAGTTAGAGGAAAGGAAAAGCACTCTCGTTAGCCTTAATTGGTTATCAGATTAAATTATTTCTGGAGAGAGAAAAAAAAAATATGAATAATCTTGAAATGGAAGTTCCAGTAATGTAGTTCTGAAACTTTACCTTGAATTTTAAAGATGATGCCTACTTCAACTAGACAGAGTCAATCTATATCTTCCTCTAATTTAAAAGGAGATTTTTTTTAAGGTTTTGGGTTGTTTTGGTTTTTTTTTAAATGGAAGTAATTTAAAAAACTTTTCCCCTGATCAAATATGCCATGTGAAGTATCACTACATGTTGATGCTCTAAAAGAATACGGACTTACATTATGTCTAAACATTTTCTTGCATTTGAAACAACACAGTTCAAAAGCCTTCTCAGCACCACTATGAAATGCTGATTGTAAATACTTATGCACCAAGAGCCATCAAATGTCTGCTGTCTCTTTCCAATATAAAGAATCACAGAATGCTANTGCACTCACACTGCAGGCTCATGAGGTATCATCTCTGACTAAAACCTTCACTTAACGTTTACAAGTTACAAATCTGTGTTTTAAGTGTATTCTTCCTGTGCAATTCTGAAGTTAGAGCAAACCTTTGCTCCCACAAACTTCAAATACATGCCAAATTCCAAATTCAATTCAAAAAATATAACCAATGGCATACTAATGGATGTTACATTAATATAGCTATAGAAACAACATTACATTAATTAGAACTTTGCAAATGCTGTAATTAAGATACTCAGTGACAGCTGCCTTTCCTGTCCCTTAGCTTCACCAGTAAGTCTCTCAGCACCACTTATTTTGGAATTGTCAGCTGCATGGATGCAGGAAGAGCCATCTGTTGGCATTTTTAAAATGTTAACTGACAGAGGTTCCAAGCAATTGCTCCTAATACTTTAATAAAAATAAAAATTAACATTAACTACTTTTTTTTTTTCTGAATTCTGTATCTGACTTTGGTAGAATTTGTTATTAGCACTTAAAAAATCCATGCATCTTGGGGTTCGTATCTGACCAATGTACTCAACCAACACAGGATCAAAACAATATCATTACTTAGATGTTAAGCAAAGCACTTAAATCTTTCTTCATATTTGTAAAGCTTTATTACCCAAAAGGGATATGGTCACCTATCAAAGGTCTACAAAGTCACTCTGTGGATGTCTGTTCTTCTGCATTGTCATTTTGAGGTTTCTATTTCCTCCCATTTGGGACTCCTGTGGGTTCAACACAGAAACCAATCCACGTGGCCCTTCCTTCTATTCTGTAACTTCAGTAGCTTCTTATCCAGGCTATCCTTCACATATAGGAAATGTGCAAAGTGATCAACTCTCTCATATGTTAAAGTTTGTGTTTACATATTCTGATTTCTTATTATTCTCAATGGACTTTGAGATTTGATTGTCAGCACAGCCTACACCCCCTCAAATCTACCATTACTACTCTGTTCATTTAATCCCCCCATGCAGAGCCATTTCCTAGTGAACAACATTTCTTCCTCTGATGTTTACACCCTCTGAACAATCTGTTGCTGTTATTGGACCTGAAGGAATAATGAACTCAGTGAATTACACGTTTTTTTCCTGTGTCAGCAAGCAGATGGCAAAATTCTTAAACTCATTCATCATTTGAAATTACATTGGAAGAGCCTTCAGTTTTGCCTTGTTGGAGTTACATGAATGACAGACATTCTGCACATCCACATTATCAGCAAAGTTAACTCCATGCTTTCCTTCCTCCTGTCCCAGTTGCCCAATAACCAACAATATAAAACTCATAGAGCCATAGAATGGTAAGGTTGGAAGGGACCTCAAGGATCATCTAGTTCTAAACCCCTGCCATAGCCAGGGACACCTCCCACTAGTACAGCTCCCTCAAGGCCTCCTCCAACCTGACCTTGAACACCTCCAGGGACGGAGCAGCCACAACCTCCCTGGGCAACCTGTGCCAGTGTCTCACCACTCTCTCTGCAAAGAAATTCCTCCTATCATCCAGTTTCAATTTCCTCTCTGCCACTTCAAACCCATTGCCCCTTGTCCTGGCATTGCAAGACCTTGTCAACAGTCCCTCCCCAGCCTTCCTGTAGGTCCCCTTCAGATACTGGAAGGCTACTCTAAGGTCTCCTGGAAGCCTTCTCTTCTCCAGGCTGCAAAGCCCCAACTCTCTCAGCCTGTCATNCTCTGTGGCATTAAGCAATTGGTCCAAGTCATTCAGGCACAAGCTCGGTGGCATTAAGCAATTGGTCCAAGTCATTAAGGCACAAGCTCTGTGGCATTAAGCAATTGGTCCAAATCATTAAGGCACAAGCTCTGTGGCATTAAGCAATTGGTCCAAGTCATTCAGGCACAAGCTCGGTGGCATTAAGCAATTGGTCCAAGTCATTAAGGCACAAACTCTGTGGCATTAAGCAATTGGTCCAAGTCATTAAGACACAAACTCTGTGGCATTAAGCAATTGGTTAGTCTTATCTGCTCAAGTGCTCTGCATGTGAATCTCAGTTTCTGCTTTAACATCCTGTTGTTGATATTTCTTCTGCCAAGTTGCTTGCAGCTGGTGTCCTTGTCCTTCAGATGAACCTTCATGCAGGCTGCGAAGTTTTTGGTTCACAACTTCCAGTTACAACATTAACAAAAGTTGGATTGCTCACATGTCCATTTAATGCAAGGTATTCCTCCACAGTAGCAGCCCTGGAAGAGTTAGATAATACTTGGATTTATTGATCTTAGTGGTCTTTTCCCACCACAGTGATTCCGTGTGATTCATCCCTCCCTGGAGGTTTTCAAGGCCAGGTTGGATGAGGCCTTGAGTAACCTGTACTAGTGGGAGGTGTCCCTGCCTGTGGCAAGGGGTTGGAACTAGAAGATCCTTGAGGTCCCTTTCAACCTTACCATTCTATGATTGTCACAGAGCTTTGAGCAGAGTGGATACAACCCCTTGATATCACTGCCTCAACTGAGGGATTTAATATTGTAGGTGTAGCCATTAAGCATTGAACACAAGAATCTTCTCACTCAAGTAAGGAAACATTGTTTAATTTGCTAATGTAGCTCCTCAGGTGGAACAAGACCAACCTGCCCACTCTTCCACTGACAGGAAGTGGCTACAACAGGACTGGGAGCACATATAGAGGCATGTGTGTTCTTTGGGACTTTACTCTCACAGAAGCAGAGGAAGTTCCTACTTTCTAAGGTGACTTCTGAGTCAGTAGAACTGGTTAGGACTGTGCCCAAAGTTGGAATGGAGTCAATAGAGAGCTTCATTAATAAAATATCAATAAAGCATAAATAAATCACCATGTCAAATAAGCCTGTTGGAATATAACAGCTACTTTGCATGTCTAAGCATATCACGAGTTGCTTGTAAATTTGATGCTATGGTGTTTATAGCAATCTCTGATTTTTAGCAGCCTCAGGCACTCTAAGGACAATTTTTATATATATATATATTTATTTATTTTTAAAGAGGTTAATGCATAGAATGAAAAAGAGACTGAGAATCTCAGAGCATAAAATTTCACTGCTGACTCCTGTAATGACATCTAAACCCATGAATAAGCATGAGGAGATTTGTTTACTGTAGAACAAGACATGCAGGAGTCCATCCTAGACTACAGAACCAGTGAACCTTTGATAACAAAGGATGTGACTCAAATCCAAAACCAATCTTGGAGATGCATTATCTGGGGCTAACCACCCTGAATCCCTTTCCAAAACACAGTACATAACCTCACGCTTGGGCAAGAATAAAATAGAGTTCATTCACTTATTTTCCATTGCCTTTTATGTTTTATCTATTTTTTCAGAACAAGCCCTTATGAAGGGTTTAATTCAAATTTAATTCTTTCCCTTCACTGAGGAGTTTGAGTCTGCATCTCAAATCTTACAAGGAGCAGCTGAGGGAACTGGGGTTCTACAGCCTAGAGAAAAGAAGGCTGAGAGGAGACCTCACACTCTACAGCTCCTTGAGAGGGGGTTCTAACAAGACAGAGATAGATCTCCTCTCCCAGATAACAAGCAATAGGTCAAGAGTAAAGAGACTTAAACTGCAGTAAGGAAAGTCTAGGTTAGATATCATAAAAAAAAAAATCTCATCATGAAACAGGTTGTTAAGCCTTGAAGCAGAGAAGCAATGGAGTAACCATTCTTGGAGCTGTTTAAACGATGTGTAGGTGTGGTGCAGAAGGAGATGGTTTAGTGGTGGAGTTGATCTTAAAAGTCTCTTCAAACTGAAATAACTGAAAGTTAACCTAGTCCTCCATGTAGGAGGTCAACATTTTGTCTTTTTTCCTAGCCAGCAACTTTTAGCATATAGTGTAAAAACATTAGTTTCAAGGAGCTAGATTGAGGTGTAAAAGTTACCATACCTATAGAACTACAGAATTATGTTCATTCATTTAGGCTTACCAAATTCTATAAATCATGGAGATTGATCCTGCTTCTTTCATGCCTGTATCCATACTACCTCTCCACTGATGAACATAACTGTACTTTGCAAGCTGGGTGATATGGGTTCATAATTGAAATTGGGCTGCCAAAAACAAGCATTCTGGTCTTTATACTACTAATATGCTAAAATTTATAGGGGTTTTCAGGGTTTTTTTATTACTGTTGCTGCATTGCATTGCTTATTTTATTTAATTCCCAGCTAAATGTGTGCTCCACAACCACCCTGGAGGTGTTCAAGGCCAGGTTGGAGGAGGCTTTGAGTGAGCTGTACTAGTGGGAGGTGTCCCTGCCTATGGCAGGGGGTTGGAACTAGATGATCTTTGAGGTCCTTTCCAACATTACCATTCTACCATTCTATAAATAAGAGAAGGAATGTGCTGGAGGGTTTTGGTTGGTTTGTTTTTGGCTTTGTTTTATGTTTAGTTGGTTGAGTTTGTGGGTTTTGTGATTTTTTCTTTTTTAGGGAGGGACATGACTTGGTTTGGTTTTGTTGTGGTTTTTTTGTTTGTTTTGCTTTAGTTTGGTTTTTTTTTTTTGGTCATGGTGAAACAGAACTCTGAGTTTCTGACAAACTTGCTGAAAATATTAATGTCCATAGGCACCTAAAGTGAAATTAATCTAACTTCTATGCCTCATTTGGGTCTACATGATTAACAGTAACTCTTTAATATACTTACCAAAGCTTGCAACTAAGAGTGACTATAGGAGCCATGCACACACCAGACCTGCTCATAAGCAAATTGATTGGATTTTTTTCTCTCTTACATGAGCCTGGAACATGTTGGTAGAATTATGCTTGAACTGCATAGCAGCACAAAAATATTTTAATAGTAGGTCAAGATTTCAAAATTATTTTACAAATCCTAGTATTATTTTACAGATCCTAGTAAGAAGTCCTGTAGGCCATAGTATGTACTTTTTTATTAACAGAGTTACAAATGCTCACAAATGAAAAGGCTTCATCAAATTACATGCCTTTGGATCCAAAGTACTAAATCAATAAACCACTCTGTTAAAAAAAGAACATTTTTCAGCAAAATTTATGTCAGAGAGTCAGTGTTGTTTCCATCAAAACAAGCAATCAAATGAACATAACAAACACACCACAATCTTTATGAGCTTCTATTTGCAACTGATTTATTAATGTTTAAAAATGGAGTACTGTAATGTAACTCCATTATGCCCTGAAAGGCATTGGCAAGGCAACAATTCACAGCAGTAATAAGAGGAAAACTTTTATCCATTTATGAAACTTCTCCCACAAGTTGTGAAACATATTTTGGAGATACTCTGCCCTTTTAGATTCTAGGTATCAGAAAAAGAAAATCAATGTCATTAAGAAAAACTGGGCTTTGCTGGTCAATAGTATAAAAAGGAGAGAGGGGTATAGCTTCACGGGAAGAATCAGCACCTAATCAATTAAGGACTTCAGGAATGTCTGGGCATACCTGTGAACTCATTTAAGTTTCCACTAGCACAATCAAAAGATATCCACCTGTCTGAGTATTCTACTGTAATGGTCTGGGACTTAAGTCTGAAAGCCACTGCAAGCAGCAGAAAAAGAGTGTGCTTCTAGAAAGGTCTTGCCTATGTGAATGTGCTAATCAGAATATTTTAATGAGGAAAAATTAGTTTATAGCCTGTGAAAAGGAAACAATGGTGATGTCTGCTTCACTCAAAGGCTTGCTGAGATGTATAAAACCAAGGACACAAACGTAGATAAGACAGAGTATCTGTTAGAGTAGGTGTCTGTGTTTTCTCCCTGGGCTTTTGCTGCTGTGTAACCTAGCTAACCACTCTGCTTCTAACCCCCCTGGCCCATCCTCCAAACTCACCTGGCACATAAGGCAGACCCCAGGGTAAGGTAGAGGGGTGGAAAGAAGGTGGAAGGGTGGTTGGGAGCCCCCCCTGGGGACTGATTTCTGGGAGAGGGATTGTGTTTCTCTATTACTTTCAACGTGTATATTTCTGTATATTGCTGTAAATATTTGTAGTAAATAACTCAGATGGCTGAGTCTAGTCTGGGTGAATGTAACTCCCTACTGGGCGAGCAACTCCCAAACCATCACAGTAAGGGATATTGTGTGAGCAGGTTTGTCAGGGTTTATATTTTCACACTTATTAATGACACTTGCAGAGGACTAAAAATCCCCCACCCCGTTTTATGGCAGAAACTGATTATATGGGAATTAAACCTGAAGATAATTTCCTCTTCTAATTCTCCTGTCTTACTCAGAGGAAACTTGGAGACGCGAACTGATGAAAGAGATTAAATTAGTTTAGTCTGACTTTGCAGAGCAACTTTTCAGGACTCCAGATTCGGCTGGTGGTATTAAACATACTCCAGTAAAACTAGAAGTTGACAGAACTCTGCCTTGAGGGATTAATGAATACCTTAAAAATAATTATCCTTCCAATGTACAAGGCTGAAGGAAAAAAAACATCTTTTAATCAAATAAGGAGGAATTACTTCATCACTTGACAACGTTCTCTGTTGGTTTAGACTATAGTGCATCACAAAGCATCTGTAACAGTGTATGCTTGCAAAGTAAAACACATCCATGATCACCATAATTCTGAATGCTGATTTCAACTGTGGTGAGAAGCAGAAGCTAAGAAGATGCAAGAAATTAAAAGCAGATAGTTGAGAATAAATTACAGCCTCTGTTGCATTCCTTGCAATTTCTTCCGGTACTAGTTAGATTATTTCCAAACACAGCTTGATAAATACAGCAGTACCACCTCTTTAATTAATTCTGGGTTGTTACATTTTCAAAAAATCATCTAAAACAGATAACAGGGAACTGCTTGGCCCAGGAAAACTGCACTCAACCTCTCATTTTGCAGCTCAGCAACACTTGCAAGTGAATAAGAGGGGAAGTGAGACATCAAGACATTCCTATCCATCCTCTATCACATACATTCAGAGAAGAAAAGTTTACCAATATGCTGCTCCAACATACACATGAAAGGGATGTGAAGCATGACATAGAATCATAGAATGGTGAGGTTGGAAGGGACCTCAAGGATCATCTAGTTCCAAGCCCTACCATAGGCAGGGACACCTCCCACTAGTACAGGTCACTCAAGGCTTCCTCCAACCTGGCCTTGAAAACCTCCAGGGAGGGAGCAGCCACAACCTCCCTGGGCAACCTGTGCCAGTGTCTCACCACCCTCACTGTAAAGAACTTCCTCCTAACACCCAGTCTAAATCTCCCCTCTGCCAGTTCAAACCCATTGCCCCTTGTCCTGTCATTGCAAGACCTTCTAAATAGTCCCTCCCCAGCCTTCCTTTAGGCCCCATCCTCTATCTTAGTTATGCTGTAAAGTATGAGATTATAAAATCTTCAAATAAAGGTTTAGCATTATACAGTACTGTGCTGGTTTAAGGCTAATNGGGGGGCAGGGAACTCCCAAGCCATCACAAGTACCTGGCAAAAAAAAAAATAGTGGAATAAAATACATGAGTGGATGATATTACCACATGAATATGAACTATAAAGTAGAAGCAACCAGCTTTGATATTCAAGAATATATAACACCTTATTAAACTATTGCAGTCAGGGAGGTAGAAAGATCTCTTTGATCTAGTCAAACATTAGAAGAAATAAAACTGAAAAATAATTTAAATATCAACTTATGAAAAAAAAATTAAAAGAAATAAAAGAACAAAACCAACACAACAAAACTTCTGAAAACAGCAAACTAATGTTATCCTGAGAATACAGAAGTTTCGTTCAACAGGTTTTGATTTCTTGTTTCAGCATTTAATATAACTTACAAGAATGCTTTTGGGACTGCCTTCCCTTTAGGTAGCACATCAGTTGAAAACATCATGGACCTGTGGGATTGCAGGACAGTTTAGGCATCGGGAGGTACCTTTAAAAATCATCTGGTGCAACTACCCTCCTATAGGCAGGGATGTCTTTCACTAGATCAGGTTGCTCAAAGCCCCATTCTGACACAGAACACTTCAGTGGCAACCTGTTCCAGTGTCTCACCCACCCTCACTGACCTGTTGTTACACATTCTGCTAAAAAGTGTCTCTTCATCTTTCTCATAAGTGCCCTTTAAATAATGGAAGGCCACAGTGAGGTATCCTTGAAGCCTTCTCTTCTCCAGGCTGAACAATCCCCACCATCACTGCCTCTCTTCCATCCCCATCTTCTTCACTCCATCCCTCTGATCATGTTTGTGGCCTTTCTCTAGGCCTGTTCTGACAGGATCATGTCTTTCTTATCTTGGGAGCTTCAGTGCTGGATGTAGTACTGCAAGTGGGATCTGCTGAAGGTGGAGCAGAGAGGGAGAATCACCTCCCTTGACTGGCTGCCCATCACTTTTTTGATGCAGCCCACAATATAATTGGTTGCTCTTATTCAATTTTTCCTTCACCAGTACTCTCAAGACCTTCTCTGCTGGGCTGCTTTCAATCCATTCATTCCACAGTCCTCACTGATACTGTTGATTCTCTTGACCTAGATGTGGGACCTTGCACTCAGCCTCACTGAACTTCATGAGGTTCACACAAGCCCACTCCACAAGTGTATTCATGTCTCTGTGCAGCCTCCCTTTACCCTAGCATTATCAATTGTGCCACTCACCATCTGCAAATCTGTGATGACTTTGCTCAATCCCACTGTCCATGTTGATGGTTAAGATAATAAATTTTTATTTATTTATATATAAATATATATATAAAATGTATTTTTATCTGTACAGACACTTATGGGACACCACTCTTTACTGATTTCCACTTAGACACTAAGCCATTGACTTTGCCTCTGGCCATCTAGCCAGTTCCTTAACCACCTAACAGTCCATCCATCAAACCCATAGATCTCCAACTTATTGGACAGAATTTTGTGGGCTACCATACCAAGGCCTTAGAGAAATCCAGATTGAGGACATGTGTAGTTCTTCCTGTGTTCACTGATGTGATTGCTCCATTGCAGAAGACCACTAAATTAGCCAGGCATGATCTGTCCTTGGTGAAGTTATGTTAGTTGTCTCTAATCACTTCCTTCTCTTTCATACACCTTGGTACATCTTCCAGGAGAATATTTTCCATGATCTTACCAAGCACAGAGGTGAGGCTAAGTCATCAGTAGCTGGGGTCATTATTTTTTGTTTTGTTTTTAAATGGGCATTTCGCTTTTTCCTCTCTATGGGCACTTCACCTCATTGCCATAACTTTTGAAACATGATAATGAGTGGCTTGGCAACAATATCCACCAATTCCTTCGGGTCCCTGGGGTGCATCTCATCTCATCACATGGAGCTGTGTATGAAACTCCAATTGAAAACTGAGGCAAATAGATTTTTGAGTACCTCAGCCTTCTTCATGTTGGTTGTGCTTAGTTCTCCTGTCTCATTTATCTCATGCCTTACTCTTCCTTCTCTGTCCAATATACATGTAGAAGCCCTTATTATTATTTGCATCCCTTATCAAATTCATCTCTGTGTCTTAGCTTTACTGATCCCATCACTACACATCATTATACACTTCCCAGGATACCTGCCCATAATTCCACTGGCTGAGCATTTCTTTCTTACATTTTGTTGAACAAGGACCCATTCTGATCTCCTACCTTCCTTATCTGATTTCTTAGACGTGGGAATCAAGAGGTCCTCCACTTTGCACTGTAATAAAATGTCCTTAGAAAGTAACCAAGTCTGTTCAGCTCCGCATTCACTAATTCTCTAAACAAACAGAAGTTTGCTCTCCTATAATTTAGGGCCTTCATCTACCTTTCACCTGTCCCATATCCCTCAAGACTCTGAATTCTAACAGGATAATAGGCCTTGAGTGACCGTACTAGCGGGAGGTGTCCCTGCCTATGGCAGGGGGTTGGAACTAGATGATCTTTGATGGTCTCTTCCAACCTTACCATTCTATGATTCTATGAATAGTAACTGCAGCCCAGGCTACCACCAGGCTTGATGTCTCCAATTAGTTAATCCATGTTGGTAAGCAACAAGTCATGAAAGGCTTCTCCTCATGTCAGGCTGTTGATCACATGGATTAAGAAATAATCCTTGATGCCCTCCAAGAGTTTCTTGGACCACTTGCTGTGCTGCTGCTTTTCCAGCAGATGTCAAGGTGATTGAAGTCCTCTATTAGATTCAAACTCTGAAAGCAAGATGCTCCTAACAATTCAGTAAGAATGCTTCATCATCAGGCTGTAGTGAACATCAACCATGTATGTAAACTCCTGATGTGTTTGTCACTGTTTCTCAAAGACAGCTTTCTGCAGACTCTTCCTTTTTTAAATACAACCTGCCCCACCTCTGTTGGTTGTCTCTTACAATTTATAGCCATCAATTGCATCACTCATTTTGTGTGAGACATCTCACTACATTTCAGTGATAGAGATTGGAGTGAAGAGTGGCTTCCAACTCTTGTTTGTTCCCCATGCTGTGTGCCCTGGTATAGAAGTACTCCACCTGGGTAGCTGACCACTTCACCTTTGTAGAGGAACACACTAATTCCTTTGAGATGTTTCACAGGTATTTTCCTGCTGGTTCTTAATACATCAGCCCCATTGTCTTCAAAACTCCATTCCCCTTCCTCTGCTAAAGCTAGTTTAAAGCTCTCCTTAGAAGTCCAGCCAGCTTGTTGGCAAAGAACCTCTGGCCCCACTTCATTTCATGACTCCCTCCAACATCCAACAGACCTGGCTCCTCAAATGTAAATCCATGGTCACAGAAAGCAAAACCCTGAGCACAGCACCAGACATGCAGCCAGGCATTCATTTGTTCAATTCACCTCCTCTTTCCTGAATATTTCCTCTGGCCTGTGCCCCAGATTCTTTTGACCTTGCTCTGAGGGACATAGAGTCTCTTTTGTAGGTTCTAATTTGCCTTGTTGCAGCATCATTATACCCTATGTGGAAAGAAGTCACTGAGGTAATTAAAATATTTTTGCGTTGCTATGCAGCTCAAGAATACTTCTACCAACAAGTTCCAGGTTCATGGAAGACAGAAAAAAATCCAATCAATTTTCTTATGAGCAAGGCTGATGGGTTCATGGTTCCTTTATTAACCCTTAATCACCAGCTTTGATAAGTGTTGTAAAAAATTACTGCTAATCTATAAGAATTCATCAGGCTTGGCAGCCTTTTGGTGATACTGTGAATGTAAGCTCCTGGTAGGCAGCAAATTCCTCTAGAGAAATTGGGTGGCAAATGGGTACTTTTGTGCCCCTGTTAGGAATCTTGATTGAGTCATGCTTTATGTCTGGTTTTGCTGGCACTGGTTCTAATGCAGGGGAGCAGTTGGATCAGTTTTGCATAGCTGACTTCTCCTGGGTTTTGTTACTCGTGGTCTTCATTCTTTATTTCAAAGCACTATATGTAGGGGAGCATTAGGGGAAGATTCCTTCTTCTGCCCTGAGCAGAGACAAAAATCCAATCTCCTTCATCTTGTGAATTACTTATATCAGTCAGTCTGAGATTGAATTTAGACTTACCTTATTGTTTTAGATGTTCTTTAGTAATATTTCAGATTTTTTTTTTTTAATTAATGACCTGAAAAAGGTTTAGCTTCTGTCACATCAACCCTTACAATGGAAGTAAGCACTAGGAAATCTCAGGACTAGTTATTCTACTTTAAATAATTGATACAGAAATGCTTTGTACAACTCTGTTAGTTTAAATTAGATCCTGGCTTGTTATATTTTTTTCATATTTTCAAGTTTAGGGTTTTTTCTTTTTAACTCTTTAAGCATAACTGGGGATACTATAAGGAAAATCAGCAGGCTGACATCTTCACTGTATGTCCTATGAGGACAGGCTACAGGAGTTGGGGATCTGCAGCCTGGAGAAGAGAAGACTTCCAGGAGACCTTAGAGCAGCCTTCCAGGATCTGAAGGGGGCTACAGGAAGGCTGGGGAGGGACTATTTATAAGATCTTGCAATGACAGGACGAGGGGCAACAGGTTTAAACTGGCAGAGGGGAGATTGAAACTGGATGTTAGGAGGAAGTTGTTTGCAGTGAGGGTGGTGAGACACTGGCACAGGTTGCCCAGGGAGGCTGTGGCTGCTCCCTCTCTGGAGGTGTTCAAGGGCAGGTAGGAGGAGGCCTTGAGTGACCTGTACTAGTGGGAGGTGTCTCTGCCTATGGCAGGGGGTTGGAACTGGATGATCCTTGAGGTCCCTTCCAACCTTACCATTCTATGATTCTATTCTATGATTCTATGATTTTCATCATTCTAAAGTTCTGTTCTAAACCAAAAGCACTAGAGAAACCATAGTGTACTTTTTCATTATTTCCTAAATTTTCTCAAGGAAAAGATTTGCTTCTAGAAGAGTTTCAGTCAAGGGTTTTGGGGAACTTTTAGCTGTGTTTGTCACAGGGTGAACTAAAAATCGAAGCGCTTCAGTTTTCCACGGTAAACGAACCATTAATCAGAACACTCAACATGGCAGCCAGTGTTACAATTAGCATTCCATCCAAATGAATGGTTAGCAAAATCCAAAGGTCTTGAAGTCCAAAATCATCAACCTTTGTTCCAGGCGAGTCTAAATTCTACAAACATGCAAATTGTACTCTAAGCTAAGCTTCCCTTATAATTCAGGAGATGGATAGTATATAAAAGACTATGTGACATGCAGGGTGCTCTGGAATAAAAGCTTGCTCTTAATTAAAGGTATCATTACTTTGACTCTAAATCCCTACTGACTTTTGAAGAAGCAGGAAGGGGGAAAAAAAAAATGCATCCAGCTGCTTTTGCTTCCCCATTTGACTTATAGCTTAGAGAATGTCCAAAACAAAAAGTATTTGGCCAGTGAATTGGGTCACCAACCTAATGCAAGAGAGAGCAGAACTCCATCTGTCTTCTTGACAAAGGATTCAGTGTGCTCATTGCTCACCTTCACATATTAGCACGTAGGAATGTTTAAATCTCTTGATCTTCATTTATCTAAAGCTCAATTACCACCCCTAAAGATGTCTTAAGTCTAATCTTACATATACATTGGAATAAGTGCATAATGACCGTGAGGTCTTTGGACACTGTGATAACAAGATCCATAAAAATATGAAGTCTACAGAAGTGCCTCTTTGCTATTTTCTCTCCTTACATTCTCCAGAACTTCATTAATAAATATTAATGCTATTTTAATACTTAAACATGTTCCACTGTGTATTCCTTAGACTTCCCACCTTGGCACCTAAGCTTCCCTTAAGAAATTATAATGAATTTCTAAAGTTTTTCCTCAGCACGTTGTCTCAGGCCAAGCAAACAATCATTATTTCACATTTTATTGTTTCTTATTCTCTTTTAGTAGTATCCATAATACACCAGGCAGACTATGTGTAATTGATAAGTGGCTCGTTCAATTAGAGCTCTGCAGTATGCTGAATATTCTCTTGTAACTGAACAGGCAAAAGAAGATAGAAAAATATTTATATATACATTCAGAAAAAAACAAACCACACAACATGTTCCTTAGGATTTATAAATAGTAATGATTTCTAAAACTGTTTTGCCACTAAGCAGCTTATAGAATTTTCCAATCCAGAATGACCTGGAAAACTATTTATTTTCCTATCAGTTGGTTAGGTTTTTTTACAATTTTAAACATTAATTTCCTCTCTTTCTTAGACATCATTAAAAATGCAGGGCCCTGTTTCCAGCTTAATATGAGGTTCCACATAAAAAAGTTTTCAAGCTGGGTGGTTAAGTAGTACTTTATTTCTGTCTAAATTATTGCAAAGATTTGTTACAAACATTAGGGAAAATCTCCATCCTTGATTAGATGCAGAGGGAAGCATAATGACTAAGGATGATGAAAAGGCTGAAGTGCTTAATGCCTACTTTGCTTCAGTCTTTAGGACTGGATTCAGCAGTTCCCTGGGCACCCAGCCTCAGGAAGCAGGAGTCCTGGAGGACAAACAGAATGAGGTCATCACAATAAATGAGGCAGTGATCAGAGATCTGCTAAGCCAATTAGACCCGCACAAGTCTCTGGGGCCAGATGGGCTACACCTAAGGGTGCTGAAGAAGCTGGCAGATATGCTCACCAAGCTGCTCTCTATGATTTACCTGAAGTCCTGGTTAACTGGGGAGGTGCCAATGGACTGGAGGGTAGCAAATGTGACATCTGTCCACAAGAAAGGAAGAAAGAAGGATCTGGTAAATTATAGACCTGTCAGTCTGACCTTAGTACCAGGTCATGGAGCAGGGCACCTCGAGGGCTATTCCATGCCATATAGAGAATAAGAGGGGATCAGGCCCAGTCAGCATGGGTTCATGAAGGGCAGGTCCTGTCTGACAAACCTGATCTCCTTCTATGACAAGATGACCTAGCAACTGGACGAGGGAAAGACTGTAGATATTGTCTACCTGGACTTAAAAGCCTTTGACACAGTTCGCCATGGAATTCTTGGGGCCAAACTGACTGCTCATGGCTTGGATGAGCACAGCTCTGCTGGATAAAACACTGGCTGGATGAAAGAGCCCAAAGAGTGGTGGTCAATGGAGTTCAATCCAGCTGGCAGCCAGTCACAAATGGTGTCGCCCCAGGGCTCAGTGTTGGGGCCACTTCTGTTAAACACAGAATGGTAAGGTTGGAAGGGACCTCAAGGATCATCTAGTTCCAACCCCCTGCCATAGGCAGGGACACCTCCCACTAGTACAGGTTACTCAAGGCCTCGTCCAACCTGGCCTTGAACCCCTCCAGGGAAGGAGCAGCCACAACCTCCGTGGGCAAAAATCTTTAATTGATGACCTTGATGAAGACACAGAGTGTGTCATCAGGAAGTTTGCAGGTGACACCAAGTTGGGTGGCAGTGCTGATCTGCATGAGGGTAGGGAGGCCCTACAGAGGGACTTGGAAAGATGGGATAATGGGCCAACATTAACAGGGTGAGCTACAAGGCTAAATGATCAGGTCCTGCACTTAGACCACAAGAACCCCAAGCAATGCTACAGGCTTGGGGAAGTGTGGCTAGGAAGGTGCCCAATGGAAGGGTGCCTGACATAAAGGGACCTGGGCATTGTAATAGACAAACAGATCAATTTAAGCAAGCAGTGTGCCCAGGTGACCATCAAGACCAGTGGCATTCTGGCTTGTACTAGAAATGCTGTGTCCAGCAGGGATAGGAAGTGATTGTCCCTTTGTACTCAGCTTTGGTAAGGCCACACTTCAAGTATTGTGTTCAGTTTGGGGCACCTCACTACAAGAGGGAAATTGAGGTACCAGAGTGAGTGGGGAAGTACAGAGTAACAAAGCTGGGGAAGGGCCTGGAGAATAAATCTAATGAGGAGCAACTAACTGAGCTGGGGGTGGTTAGTGTGAAAAAGAGGAGGCTGAGGGGAGACCTCATTGCTGTCTACAGCTACCTGAAAGGACATTGTGGACAGGCTGCATTGGTCTCTTCTCACAGATAAATAGTGACAGAACAAGGGAGAATGGCCTCAAGCTGTGACTGTGTGGGTTTAGACTGCATATTAGAAAATGTTTTTTTCACAGCACAAGTGGTCAGGCATTGG
>WBNM01038026.1:0-15306 GCA_013399055.1 Ramphastos sulfuratus | reverse complement strand
CACTGGGGAGGTCACACTTCAAATCCTGTTCAGTTTTGGGTCCAAGAAAGACTCTGAGGTGCCCAGAGAAGGGCAATGAAGCTGGTGAAGAGTCTAGAGCACAAGTCTTTTGAGGAGCAGCTGAGGGAACTGGCATTGTTTAGGCTGGAGAAAAGGAGGCTCAAGGGAGACCTTCTCTCTCTCCCTGAAAGGAGGTTGGAATGGGTTGGGAGTTGGTCTCGTTTTCCAAGGAATAAGCAATAGAACAAGAGGAAAAGGCCTCAAGTTGCACCAAGGAAGGTTTAGGTTGGACATAAGGAAGAATTTCTTCCCCCAGAGGATTGTCAAGGCCTGGAATGTGCTGCCCAGGGCAGCGGGCATCCCTGGGGGGCTTGAAAAGAGGTGCAGATATGGTGCTGAGGGACATGGTTCAGCTGTGACCTGGCAGTGCTGGAGTCAATGATCTTAAAGGTCTTTTCTAACCTAAATAATTCTGTGATTCTATGATGATCAAGTTGGAGATGCTGAAGGAGCCTGCAGGCATCAGCATTCCTGCCCTTGGCACTTGTGTCCACAGGAGATGTCACCATGAGATGGATCATCCAATGCCTCTGCTGTTTTTACCCTGCTGTTCCCAGGTGCTGGCAGGTCAGCAGAGATCTGGTGACTCCAGGCACACGTGGCTGAGCCTAATGCAGATTTAATGTTCCAGCTGGAGAAAACTGCCCTTACTGAAAATCTTGGGCTACTCTGAGGAGATTGATGTGCTGCCTGGACTTCAGAAGAACAGGGAGAAGGTTGTGTTTGCACTGAGCCAGTATCCCTGGAGGCAAGCAGTGTATGGATGGTCCTGGAGGAGAGGAGCAGCATCCCGCAGGGTACAGCTGCTCTGTGAGCTGCAAGCTCTCTGAGGAAGTGCCATCTCCCATCTCATCATCTTCTGTTGATCAGCTAATGGAGAGCAGAGGGTTTTTTTCCAGCAGCAGATGGTCCACCTGAAGTTGTCTGTTAGCATCTTGAGCTCTTGATAATAACTCGGTCCCTTCTTCTGCATGAGGTCAGGGTAGTTTTTGGGACGGGGCTCTCATCAGGGAGTTGGACTAAATGATCTCCAGAGGTCCCTTTCAACCCCCACTATTCTGTGATCTCCCAGTTTGAAGGCTGGGTTTAACTCTCTGGTTTTGAGCTGAACTTGGGACAAACTGTGGTGGGCATGAGATGGAGTGTGATGAGTGACACACTTCCAGGTGCAGACTGAACAAATCTCTCCTCGAGATCCAAGCCCACAGCTGTATTTGTGTCATGTGGTGGAAAACTCTCCTTAAACCAATTGTCACATTGCTGCTGGCCTTCTCTGTCTCCATCTCTCCAAAGGTGGCAGTCACCCAGACTAAGGTGTACAGTACTCCTGATCAGCCTGCCTTGGACATCTTCAAAGGAGCTGGCTGTCTAAAGAGGATTTCTGACCTGTTCCCTCATGGATCAGGATCTTGCATGGCTCTGAAAGTTTTGCATGCTCTCTCCTCCTCAGCAAGTTCTTGTGCTGTCCACCATCTCTCTGTTGTCCCCTCTTTGTGGCCATGTCCTCCCAGAAGGAGGACATCTTGCATGTAAGGGAACTTGATTGGTGATGGAGAGTATGAGTTTAGGTCTTTGCTTGGTATGTGGCTGAGGCATTGGGGATGGTGTCATAGAATCATAGAATCAGTCAGGGTTGGAAGGGACCACAAGGTTCATCCAGTTCCAAGCCCCCTGCCATGGGCGGGGACACCTCACACCAGATCAGGCTGTCTAAAGCCTCATCCAGCCTGGCCTTAAACACCTCCAGGGATGGAGCTTCCACCACCTCCCTGAGCAACCCATTCCAGGGTCTCACCACCCTCATGGTGAAGAACTTCTTCCTAACATCCAATCTGAATCTACCCATTTCTAGCTTTGCTCCATTCCCCTCAGTCCTATCACTACCTGACATCCTAAAAACTCTTTCCCCAGCTTTCTTGTAGATCCCCTTAAGATACTGAAAGGCCACAACAAGGTCACCTGGGAGCCTTCTCCTCTCCAGACTGATGTGCTGGGATGCTGGTACAGAGCTGCTTAGTGCTGGAGAGTGGTT
This sequence comes from Ramphastos sulfuratus, assembly GCA_013399055.1. Taxonomy (NCBI): domain Eukaryota; kingdom Metazoa; phylum Chordata; class Aves; order Piciformes; family Ramphastidae; genus Ramphastos; species Ramphastos sulfuratus. The sequence goes on along the minus strand of WBNM01038026.1, from coordinate 13,214 downwards.
GCCTCCAGCTGGGCTTTCCATTCTCAGCAGGAAGCAGACTGAGACAGGCTGAGTTCCCTCGAAAGAGGCTTGAAATGCCCCTTTTTGGGGCCAGTGCATCTCCTGGGCTTTACAAGCTTGGATCTCCATGTGGCTCTGTGACCAAGGGTGGGTGTGATCAGATTCCCTTAGAAAGCCTTTAGAAGGCCCAGTGGGCATTTCTACTGAGTGATTTGAAGGAATTCTTTCTCCTGGGAAGACATCAAAACTGACTTTCCATGTCTCTGCCACTATATAAATTCCTTTTAACTGCTGAATGCATTTCCTTGGAGCCCACCCACCCTCGTGGTGCCAGGAGGTTGGAGTGAGCTGTTCCATTTGATGTTCAGCTCATCCACTGAGTCAGCCTTGAGCCTTGAGTCCAGCAATCAGCCAGCTTGTCCCATGTCTCTTGGCACCAGATCACCACTGGAGGCTGCAGCACTGCACAAGCTGAAGCCTATAAAGAAGGGACCACCTGCAAGCCAAAAGAGCTGGTGGCTTTCTAAATGCTCTGTGGAGTCACTTGGAAGGAATTGCTAGGGGGGAACTGAGGAATGAAGTCCAGCAGTAGGAAGAAATCAGTGGTGATGGCAAAGAACCTCATGAAGAACACTGATCATCTTTGTCCTCCTGTGAGGTCTGACAACCTTGCTGATACATCCTCAGCACCATCCTCCTCCACTGCTTCATTTGGCTCTCACAGGTCCACTTCCAGCCCTGCCTAATGACACCACAAGCCTTGGTTGAATCTGGCTCATGAAAAATAAACAGTCCTTGGACACAAGCAGGAGAATTCGTGGCAGGATTGATCAGAGCTGTGTCACCAGGCAAGCTCCAAGAAATGCTGTCCTTAATTTTTTCTGGACTGAATTATTCAGTGTCCCGTTTGGAGTGGCTTGAACACAACCATGACAGTGGATTTAATGTGCTTTTGCAGTATCTCCTTCCTCAGCCCTGATCCAAAGCCACCTGGAGCAACTTGTGCTGTGCCACAGGAACCTGGGCTGAGTGAGAAAGTGGACAGGGAGGTCCATGAATGTTACCCAAGTCCATTAGTGTGTCTGCCCACCTGCTGCCAGCCCCTAAGAGCAGCCACACTGGAGCAGTTGAGAGCTGAAACATTTCAGAATCTTGTTTTTCCTGGGAGATGGGAAGGGAAGATAGAGGAATAAGGGAAACCTGCCAAGATAATTTCTCCAGCCAGCAGTGAGCTTGTTAGCAGTGTTTTTAGTTGCAGAGGTGAAGAGGTTGTGTTTACAGAATCCCAGCATGTCTGGGGTTGGAAGAGACCTTTGGGGGTCATCTAGCCCAACAACCCTGCTAAAGCAGGATCACCCATAGCAGGTTGCTCAGGGTTGTGTCCAGAAAGGCTTGGAATCTCCCCAGAGGCGATTCCACCACCTCCCTGAGCAGCCTGGTCCAGGGGTACAGAAAAGAAGTTTTTGTTCTCATTCAGGTGGAACCTCTTGGGTTCTAGTTTGTGCCTGTTACCACTTGTCTTGTTGCTGGGCACCACTGAAAAGAGTCTGGCCCCATCTCCTTGCTCCGCACCCTTTAACTATTGATCAGCACTGAGAAGATCCCCTCTTAGGCTGCTCTTCTCCAGCTTAAACAGTCCCAGGTCTCTCAGCCTTTCTTTCTCAAAGAGATGCTCCTCAAAATCTTCATAGCTTCTTCTGGACTGTCTCCAGTAGTTCCCTGTCTCTCTTGAACCGAGGGGCCCAGACTTGGACCCAGTACTCCAGATGTGACCTTGCTGGGGCAGAATAGAGAGGGAGAAGAACCTCCCTGACCACTTCATACACCCTGCCAGACTTTCAGTGCATCCTAGAGCACCATTCCTCAGGCAAACTGCCAGGCCGAGTGTTGTTTTGTGTGGTTGGTTTGTATACAGCATAGAACCACAGAATTTTAAAGGTCAGAAGAGACCTTTAAGATCCTTGAGTCCAACCCTTAACCCAGCACTGCCAGGTCACCACTAAACCATGCCCCTCAGCACCACAGCAGCTACACAGCTACACAGTCTTTATCCCTCCAGGGATGGGGACTCCACCATCGCCCTGGGCAACCTCTTCCAGGCGTTGAGAACTCTTTCCATGAGGAAATTGTTCCTTGTGTCCAACCTAAACCTCTCCAGCACAACCTGAGGCCTTTTCCTCTTGTTCTATTGCTTATTCCTTGGGAGAAGAGACCCAACCTCTGCCTTCTAGTCTACCTTTCTAGCTGGGTAGCTGAAGCTCACGAGCAGGATTACGCCATTGTCCTGAGCCCAGACTGAGCTTTACCCTGCTCAGCATCATCTGCCCGGGCTTTGCTCCCTGCAGAGCTCAGGGCAGCCTTCCCTGTCCCTCGGGGTTGTAAGGAGGTTTAAGCAAGATTGCTCTCTATAAATATTAATGCCATTATCAATCCTCTGTCATCGCTGCTCCTCTCCTGCTTCCAGAGCTCTGCCTTTCATGTCGAGCAGCCCAGCGAGGCGGAAGAGAATAATGGCAAGGGAGCAGGTTGCTTGAAATATTTAAGCCTGAGTTATCTAAGACATTGCAAATAATATGTGTCAGAGGGGCCAGGCTTGGATTTGTGGTTATATAAGATCTGCTTGCTTTCTTCTCTGGCCTCGTGATTGTCTTTATCACTGGGATAAACTCAGCTGCTGTAGCTGCTGACAATGAACAGGGACGAGGCACAGGAACGAGAGCGTTGGTCGCGCAGCCGAGGTCACCAGAGAGTATCCCTGGGTGGTGGTAGGGATGGAGTTGGCCTCCTCCTGCCCCAAACCTGATAAGAAGCTGGTGAGGATGGATCAGACTCATACATGGTACTTCTTACCCTAATATATGCAGCTTTAGGGCTTTGTGAGCTGGAGTATGTTCGTATTTATCATAGAATGGTTTGGGTGGGAAGGGACTTTTAAAGGTCATCCAGTTCAACCTACCTGCAGTCAGCAGGGACACCTTCAACCAGAGCAGGTTGCTCACAGCCCTATCTCTGAGGAATGGATGCTTTGAGCCTGGGTTCCACCCAGCACCTAAATCCCCTCCCTGTTACTGCACCTGACCTTGTCCCTCTCAGCCAGAAATGTTGAGTTTGGAGGTGTTCAAGGCTAGATTGGATGTCCTGGAATGGTTTCAGGGATGGGACATCTTCCACCTCTCTGGGCAACCTGGGCTAGGGCCTTGTCACACTGAGTGTGAAAAATGTCTTCCTTCTCTCTAATCTGAATCTTCTCTCTTTCAGTTTAAGACCATCATGCTGCCTTCTCCCGTCACAACAGGCCCTGATGAAAAAGTCTGTCCCCAGATCCTTTAAGTTCTGAAAGGGTGCAAAAAAATCTTGAAGCCCTCTCTTCTCCAGACTGAACAACTTTAGCTGTCTCAGCCCAGCCTCACAGCAGAGAAGTTTCATTCCTCAGATCATGTTTTCCATCTCCTGTGGACTAGATCAAACAGGTCCATGTCTCTCCTGTGCTGAGGACCTCAGAGTTGGACCTAGCACTGCAGGTGAGGTCTCACCAGAACAGAGGGGCAGAATCCCCTTCTTTTGCCTGCTGGCCACACTGCTCTGGATGCAGCCCAGGACATGGATTGCCTTCTGGGAATATAAAGGCAATGAGTTTCTCTTCAAGGAAGGTCTCTGATCAGCTTCTGAACCCATCCAAACCTTTAGCCAAGTGCAGGCTTTCACAAGTTAGTGACCTGGTGGATGACCAAGTGCTTCTTTTGATCTGGGTCTGCCACTTCTTAATTTTAATCCTAGCCTCTAATATCCCTCCTAACCCTTAGGGGGATGTCCCATACACTTGGAATGGATGCTTCGAGCCCAGTTTCCACCCAACACCTAAATCCCCTCTCCATTATTGGACCTGACCTTGTCCCTCTTAGCCAGAAATGTTGAGTTTGGAGGTGTTCAGGGCTAGGTTGGATGAAACCTTGAGCAACCTGGTCTCGTGGAAGGTGGCCCTGCCCATGCCAGTGGGGCTGGAACTAGATGGTCTTCAAGGTCCCTTCCAACCCAAACCATTCTATGAACTTATGAATCTATGATTTTGAAGCAACCAAAGCTTCACTGCAGCAGGATGGGTGCCTGACCCTCAGCTCAGTTTGCTGACAAGGGTGTTTGCAAGCAAGAGAGCAAGCAGCAATGTTTGAGCCAACCGTGATGCGGTGAAGGGGTTTATCCTGGACTCCCAAGAGGGAAGCAAGGATGACAATAGCACCCCAGGCCTCTGCATGCTCCAGGCGCTTCCCCACTGCCTGCGCTGGCCACATCACAGCGGCGACATTTCCACCGCCCCACCTCAGCCTCCAACTCCAGCGCTCAGCCAGCAGAGTAGGTCCCTCAGGGCTCCCGGAGCCGCCTCGCTCCCTGCCGTCGGCTCTTGCCCACTGCGCTGTAATTATCCTACAGAGTCACCAGGCTTGTTTTGTTCATCCCCCGAACCAAAAGAGCAGATGGAAAAGGTCACCCCCATCAGCCAGTTGCTGCTGTGCCTGCAAGACAAGCAGGCACTGACAGGATCACCTCGGGAGGGCTGCAGCCTTCTTGTCCCTGCTCGTTTTAGCTGCTCAATGCGTCCGTGCCTGAACCAGACACATGAAAATGTGAGACTGTAGTTTCTACCCTGCTTCAGCAGGGTCAGTCTATCATCAGTAAGCTTGCAGGTGGCACCAAGGAGGTGATTCTCCCCCTTTACTCTGCTCTCGTCAGACCCCACCTGGAGTACTCTGTGCAGTTCTGGAGCCCCCAGCNAACTGGAATATTTCTGTGATTCTGCAAGTGTTGATCTACATGAGGTTAGGGAGGCTCTACAGAGGGACTTGGATAGGTTGGATCGATGGGCCGGCGTGAACAGGATGAGCTCCAACAAAGCCAAGTGCCAGGTCCTGCACTTGGGCCACAACAATCCCAAGCAATGCTACAGGCTTGGGGCAGTGTGGCTGGGAAGCTGCCTGGCAGAAAGGGATCTGAGGGTTCTAATTGACAAGCAGTTGAAGATGAGCCAGCAGTGTGCCCAGGTGGCTAAGAAAGCCAAAGACATCCTGGCTTGTATTACAAATGCTGTGGCCAGCAGGAGTAAGGAGGTGATTGTCTCCTTGTACTCGGCTCCAGTGAGGACACACCTCGAGTATTGTGTTCAGTTTTGGGCACCTCAATACAAGAGGCATGTGGAGGTGCTGGAGGAGGGCAACAAAGCTGGGGAAGGGCCTGGAGAATAAACTTTGTGAAGAGTCACTGAAGGAGATGGAGCTGTTTAGTTTGAAAAAGAGGAGGCTGAGGGGAGATCTCATCACTGTCTACAGCTACCTGAAAGAAGGATGTGGAGAGGCTGGTTCTGGTCTCTTCTCACAGGTAATTAGTGATAGAACAAGAGGGGAATGGCCTCCAGCCATGAGTCATTGCATCTTCTCCTGGCCCATCTCTTAAGAAGGACATTGAAGTGCTGGAGCATGTGTAAAGAGCAGTGAAACTGGTGAAGGCTCTGAAGAGCAGCTGAGGGAGCTGGGGTTCTTCAGCCTGGAGAAAAGAGTCTTAGAGGAGACCTTCTCACTCTCTACAGCTCCCTGGAAGGAGCTTGGAGCAAGGTGAACTATGGTCTCTTCTCTCAAGGAATGAGCAGTGGGACAAGAGGCAATGGCCTCGGGTTGTGCCAGGGGAGGTTTAAGCTGGACAAAAGAAACAATTTCTTCATGGGAAGGATTGTCAAGCTGTGGAACAGTTTGCTAAGAGCAGTGGTGGAGTCCCTGTCCTCGAAGGGATTGAAAAGCTGTGTAGATGTGGTGCTGAGGGACATGGTTTAGTGGTGACCTGGCAGTGCTGGGTTAACAGCTGGATTTGAGGATTTGAGTTTTAAGCCTTTCTGCAACACTGTAGGAGATTCCATAGCAGGAGTAGAGGGTGGTTGGAAAAGCTCTTTGGAGAGCTGCTGGCCCAGCTAAAATAGCACCACGCAAGGGGTGAGCACAGGGTCCTTGCACAAGCAGGGTCCTTCCATGCTTGCACAAGCAGGGTCCTTGCACAAGCAGGGTCCTTCCATGCTTGCACAAGCAGGCAGGGAGGAGGGGCAAGGGCAGAAAGGTCAGCTTATTTCCGCAGGTGCTGCTGTGTCATGCAGTGGGATTTTCCCTGGAGCAAGACTCCCGTGGCCCTGGGAGCAGGCTGATACATCCCAGGGCTGTGGTCACCTCCTTGAGCCCCATCACCTGCATGGGGCTGTCTGCTCAGACTCCCTGTGTCTCGCTGTCCTCAGCTCCTGGCAGTTCTGTCCCCCGAGGCAGCTGCCTTTCCTAAAGCCCTTTTTTGTGTCTTTATGAATAATTTGGCAATTCTGTGTCTGAAGCAGGGATGTCTCTGGGACAGGGCTGTGTAGCACATTCCAGCTCCATTCCCTGTTGTATTCCAGCTCCATGCTCCATTACACCCCAGCTCTGTCCCCTGTTGTATCCCAGCTCCGTTCCTTGCTGTATCCTGCCTCTATGTCTTGTTGTATCCTACCTCTATGCCACATTGCATCCCAGCTCCCTTCCCCATGGGCCCCCATGGGTCCATGGTCTCTGTTAACCTCTTAGTACTTGGCTGGGCTCTATTGACTCTACTCCAACCCAAGGCTTGTCAAGACTGTCCAGATGGAATTCTTGGACCTTCCACAGCATGTGTCCAGTTCTGGGCCTCTCAATTGAAGAAAGATGTTGAGGTGCTTGAATGTGTCCAGAGAAGGGCACCAAGGCTGGTGAGGGGGCTGGAGCACAGCCTTGTGAGGAGGGGCTGAGGGAGCTGAGGCTGTTCAGCCTGGAGAAGAGGAGGCGCAGGGCAGACCTCACTGCTGTCTACAACTACATGAAGGGAGGTTGTAGCCAGGTGGGGTTGGTTTCTTCTCCCAGGCACCCAGTGACAGAACGAGAGGACACAGCCTCAAGCTGCACCAGGGCAGGTTCAGGCTGGATGTTAGGAAGAAGTTCTTCATGGAAAGAGTGATTGGAATGGGCTGCCTGGGGAGGTAGTGGAGTCACCATCCCTGGAGGTGTTTAAAAGGAGACTGGATGAGGCACTTAGTGCCATGGTTTAGTTAATTAGAAGGTGTTGGGTGATAGGTTGGACTCGATGATCTCAGAGGTCTTTTCCAACCTGAATAATTCTGTGATTCTGTGATGAATGAGAGTCCTCTTGAGATGCCTCCAAGCCCTGCTCCCAGTTTCCCTGCTCCACAGCTAGGGACAATTACCAAGCAGTGTCCACTGACCTGGTTGTTGCAGGTCCTTGATCACCTTGATGACCACCTGAAGAGATCCCAATACTTCCGATTCCTCTGGTTCCCTCACAGCGAGAACGTCAGCATCATCTACCAGGATCCCACCAGCAAGGTAGGTCCCCCTGTGCTCCTGCAGGAAGGGAGAAGAGCCTGTGCACAAAACTGGATGCCCTCCAGGAGCTGGTGTTTTAGGATGGGCTTGCAGTGCAAGAGTTGGGGGGGTGAGGGGAAATGACTGGGTAGGAAAACAGCATTTTGGGGCTGAGCTGCACTTTGGCCATGCTCCAGGGTCTGTCATTCACGGGACATGGATGCAGCTGGTGCTGTTCAAGCTCTCAGCATCCTTGTGATAAAGTCTGGCCCATTTCTGGGGCTGGTTGTGGCTCAGTTTGGTCACAGGAGAGAGATCTGGGAAGTCCTGGGGTACTCTTCCCCAGACCACTGCTCGCAGCTTGGTTGTGGTCCAGGCATGTTCTACCTTCATAACACCCTAGCAAGAAAGCTGCAAACCCTTGTACTACCTAACGACCATCATCTTCCTCTGACTTTGCAGCCTCCCTCTTCCTCCTCCAGCTGGTTTTGGGATTATGCTGTTGGCTATTATTTGCTGGAGTTTCTGCTCTGGATCAGGTAGGAGCATGGTCTGGGGAGTGGTTGGGAACAAGTTGTATTGTGTGGCTTTGTCCAGGAACAGAATCACAGAACATATCTTGTTGGAAGAAACCTCAGAGGTCACCCAGTCTGATCCTCAGCTTAGCACTGAAGGGCTGACACTAAACCAACGGCGAGGGAGGACTGTGACCTGCAGCACCCCTGTCCTTGGGGAAGAAGGAGAAGCTGCTTCTCTCAGAAGCAAGCTCCTGCACAAGAGGAATAGGCTTGGGCTGGGACTGATGTCTGAGGCTGCACTGCCCTCTCGTGTGCACAGAGATGGAGCAGGTTGATCTGCTGGAAAGCTGCTCTGCAGAGGACATAGGAAGTGCTGTGGGCAAGCTCCTCATGAGCCAAAACTGTGCTCTCATGGCCAGCAAAAGCACGAGTTTTCTGGGGTGCATGAAGAAGAGTGTGGCCAGGGGGTTCTTCTCCCTCTCTGCTCTGCCATAATGAGGCTGCACCTGGAGTATTGTGTCCAGTTCTGGGCTCCCCAGTTCAAGAGGGATAAAACTACTGGAGAGAGTCCAGTGAAGGGCCATGAGGATAATTAGGGGACTGGAACATCTCTGTGATGAGGAGAGACTGAGAGACCTTGGGCTGTTTAGCCTGGAGAAGAGAAGACTGAGAGGGGATCTTCTCAGTGCATTTAAATGCACTGTAATGGCAGGAGGAGGAGTAATGGATTTGAACTGGCAGAGGGGAGATTTAAACTAGGTATCAGGAAGTTCTTTACAGTGAGAGTGATGAGACAGTGGCACAAGTTGCCTAGGCAGGCTGTGGCTGCTCCCTCCCTGGAGGTGTTCAAGGCCAGGTTGGATGAGACCTCGAGTGACCTGTTCTAGTGGGAGGGGTCCCTGCCTATGGTGGGGGGCTGGAAGGGGATGAGCTTTGAGGTCCCTTCCAACCTAAACCATTCTATGATTCTAAATATCTAAAGGGTAGAGGCCATGAGGATAGGGCTGAGCTCTTTTCTGTGGTGGTCAGTGATAGGACAAGGGGCAATAGCTACGAACTAGAGCACAGGAGGGTGCACTTGAACTTAAGGAGAAACTTCTTTACTTTGAGGATGCTGGAGCACTGGAAGAGAGGCTACAGAGTGTCTCTGAGCAGCATCTGGAGACTTTCAAAAGCTGCCTAGGTGTACCTATGCTAACAGAAGGGCTGGGCTAGATGATTTCCTGAGGTCCCTTCCAACCCCTACCATTCTGTGATTCTGTAAGATCAACTGTGGATGCTAAGGGCTCTCACAAGGGTTCTACCCTGCCACTCTATGCCCAGTAGCTCTCCATCCTCTAATTCCAGGATGCCCTGTGCACAGCCTTTGAGACACTGAGGTCTCATGGAGGTGGGAAGATGATGGCCAAGCACCCCTTTCAGTCCTGCAGAAAGGGGAGGAGGAGGGAGCTGAGGGCAAGGGTGTAAGGTCCAAGATTGTGTGGCACGAGCACAGATGAGCTCCCAGCAGGGCTGCAGGGCACCTTGGGCTCCAGCACCCTGGGGTGGGGGCTGCAGGTTTGCCGCTTTGCTTACAACACCTTGAGAGGGCATCTCTTTTTCTGTCATCCCTGGGCAGTGCCTTGTGGCACCACAGCTCATTTGCCTGTGGCAAATCCCTGGGGTGAGATCTCATGTCCTGCTTTCTCCCCTGCAGCACCTTTGTGCCCAGCTTGGTGTGCTGGATCAATCGCTGCTTCTTCTGGCTGCTCTTCAGCTCTCGGGTGGAGAACATTGCCACCAGCTACCAGATCTTCAACTATGAGTGTCGCTTCAAGCAGCATGTTCAAGACTGGGCCATCCCTATGTGAGTGCCTCTGCATCCCCCACCGAGCTCAGTACCCAAACCACATCCCCTCCATGCTGCCTGTGCTCATCCTCAGACCAAGTTGCATGGAGCAGGAGCGAAGTCATGGAGAAAGGGACCTGTCTAGGAGACACCTTTCCTACCTGCAAGCTTAGCTTGCAGGCCCTTCTTCATTCCTGTCATGGAGCACCAAATTCATGCTACATCATATCTGGGAGTTTGGTGAGCCCAAAGCAATGGCAGGGATGTGCTGAGACAGGTGGTGCTGTTCCCCAAGTCAACATGGGACCAGGGATGGGGCTGCAGGGATGAGAGTTCAAACCCTGAGAGAGATGGCTGTGCCCATGCTGGTGTTAACAGGGCCTGGGGGCTTCTCTTGGGCAGTGAGAAGACAAAGGAAGCTCTGCTGGAGCTGAAGGCTGCCCTGGAGAACAACCCCAAGATGGTGGCTCACTACCCTGTGGAGGTGCGCTTTGCTCGAGGCGATGAGATCTGGATGAGTCCCTGCTTCCAGCGAGACAGCTGCTACATGAACATCATCATGTACAGGTCAGCCACGGCTCCATTCCATCCTCCTCCTCTTCCTTAAGCTGGGTCAAATGAGCTCCTGCACCTTTGTCTGCTCACCCCACTCAGACATGTGCAGACACCAAGCCAGAAGAGATGGAGTGGCCTTGGAGCACCCTAGAGCCACTCACTCCATTTTCTTGATGATGCTGACCTACATGAAGGTCCTCTGGCCAAGTGCTGGTGGCAAGCTGGTTCCCAGGGGGTTTCCATTAGCCAGTGCTGGTCAGAGAGATTGTGGTGCATCCCTGATGTTGTCCTTCTCCTCAGGTGGAGGTTTCTCAGAGAGGTTCCCTGGGTGTGCACAGTTCCCTGCTAATGCTCTCCCTGTCTGACCCCACTCAGGCCCTATGGGAAGAATGTTCCTCACCTCAACTACTGGCTGACCTATGAGGGCATCATGAAGAAGCATGGTGGAAGACCACACTGGGCAAAGGTACCAATGGCTCCTCTGGGAGGAGGATGTTTGTGGAAGGGGGGGGGTCTTTCCCTCTTCTCTTTCATGACTTCTTTGGGAAAGGGGGGGGTTGCATTTAAAAGGGGCTCAGGTTGGCCCCAGAAGGCTCTGGGTTCCTCGAGGAGATCACAGAATAACAACATGGTGGGAGTTGGAAGGAACCTCTGGAGATCATCTAGTCCAACTCCATTGCTAAAGCAGGGTCACCCACAGCAGGCTGCCTGAGATTGCATCCAGGTGGGTTTGGAATCACTCCAGAGAAGAAGACTCCACAGCTTCTCTGGGCAGCTTCTTCCAGTGCTCTGGCACCCTCATAGGAAGGATTTTCCTCCTGGGTTCTAGTTTGTGCCCACTGTCCTTTGTCCTGTTGCTGGGCACCACTGACAAGAGTCTGGCCCCAACCTCTTTAGCTATTGTTCAGCACTGAGAAGATGCCCTCTCAGCCTGCTCTTCTCCAGTCTAAACAGCCCCAGGTCTCTCACCTTTCCTCATAAAAGGAGATGCTCCAGTCCCCTCAGCATCTTCCTAGCTGCTACTGGACTCTCTCCCAGTAGTTCCTTGTCTGTCTTTAACTGCCCAGGCCTGGACACAGGACTCCAGATGTGGCCTACCGAGGGCAGAATAGAGGGGGAGGAGAACCTCCCTTGACCTGCTGGCCATGCTTTTCTGAACGCACCTCAGGACACCATTGGCCTTCTTGGCTATGAGGGCACATTGGTGGCTCATTGGGAGCTTGTTTCCCACCAGCACTCCCAGGTCCTTCTCCACAGAGATGCTTTCCAGCAGATCAGCCCCTAACCTGAGGGGTGCAGGAGATTATTCCTCCCCAGGGGCAGGACTGTACACATGTCCTCGCTGAACTTCATTATGTTGTTCCTGTTTGCTACTCACCCTGGGCATGTAGACAATGGGATGAAGGTACCACCAATTCTGCAGGGGCTTCCTACAGCACATGGAAGTGGGGGTCCATGTCCAGCAACCCATTCCCCACTGATAGTCAGCCCTCTCACACACTTTGTCTCCTGCAGGCCCACAGCTGCACCCAGAAGGACTTTGAGAGGATGTATCCAGGCTTCCCCAAATTCTGCTCCATCCGGGAGAAGCTGGACCCCACGGGAATGTTCCTGAATGCCTACCTGGAAAAGGTGTTTTACTGATGGGGAAAATGTGGGGGATGGAGGGGGAAATAAATAAATAAATCAATCAAATAAAATCAACCATCACCTCAAGTTCTTGGACCCCAAAGCTCATGGTCCTCTGTGGTCTGAAGGTGCTGCCACCTCAGCTCTGCCCTGAATCATCCTGATGGCAGGCAGCAAGAGCTGGTCCCATGTGCTCTCATCTCGGTGCTAGCAAAGCTCTGCAGTGCCAGGAAATCTCTCCAGGAAACCAGCAGCTCAGAAGAGACCATGTCTTAGCCTTCCCAAGACCTGCACAGCCTCAAGTGCCTCCTGTCCAAGCCGACAACTCAATAAAGAGCTCTCTTCGAGCAGACCTTATCTGAGCCTGCTCTTTCAAGCTGGGTGTGGGTCTGACTGAGGTGATCAAACCTGGGGCTTGGTGTCCCTAGTCAGCCCCATTGCACAGGTCAGGGCTGGCCAGGAGGCCAGAAGCCATTGCACAGCCTGGAGCTGCTGCCATCTGAGTCCTTAATCTCAAGACATTTCCCCTCAGAGGCATGCAGGCAGATTATGGGAGGAAGAGGCTGCCTGACAGGTCCACCCGAGACCGCATGATGATGGTGTAAGGGAAACTGCGCATGGGTAGATTTGCTACGTCCCCTCCTAGGACCACAGCTGTCCCATGCCACCAAAACCTGTAGGAGACCATAGAGCCCCACCATTCCAGCATGGTGGGGGTTGAAAGGGACCTCTGAACCGCTGCTGAAGCAGCTGACACACAGCAGGTTGCCCAGGGTTGCATCCAGGTGGGTTTGGAATCTCTCCAGACAAGGAGATGCCACAACCTCTCTAGACAGCCTCTTGCCAGTGCTCCAGCACCCTCACAGGAAAGAAGTTTCTCCTTATCTTCAGGTGGAACCTCCTGGATTCCAGATTGTGCCCACTGCCCCTTCTCCTGTCACTGGGCATCACTGAAAAGAGTCTGGCCCTATCCTCTTGTCCCCTACACTTTAGATCTTGATCAGCACTCAGATCCCCTCTCAGTCTTCTTAAGGCTAAACAGCCCCAGGTCCCTCAGCCTTTCCTCATCACAGAGATACTCCAGGCCCCTCAGCATCTTTGTAGCTCCTGCTGGACCTGTTCCAGTAGTTCCCTGTCTCTTGAACTGGGGAGGCCAAAACTAGATCTAGGCCAGAACAGTACTGCAGATGTGACCTCCTTAGGGCAGAGTAGAAGGGTGAGGAGAACATCCCTGAACCTTCTGGTCACACTCTTCTGAGTGCACCTCAGGAGACCATTGCCAGTCTAGGACATGAGGGCATATTGTAACTCTTCTCCTCCTCAAAG
>WBNM01038019.1:0-49962 GCA_013399055.1 Ramphastos sulfuratus | reverse complement strand
AAAGAACCTATTATTATTATTATATTAGTGATCGGAGTGACGCAAGTTCTGAATATTTAATATTAATAAACTATATTAATATTTTTAAAATATAATCTTGCAGTAATTAATTACCCTTCCACTACAAGTAAATATAATAGTAACACAATTTGCAGACCTGAGTATAGGAAATTGAGACACAAAAGAAGAGTTTGTCACATTGGAGTCCTTTCCAGCCTGAACAGATCATATCAGGCCTCCCAAGTCCTAGAGCAAACTACACAGCTAATATCACAATCAGAACAAAAGCAACATTTGAGCTTAGAGACAAGCAGTTTCCTCCCTTGGCCTGACTATTAAATAAAGCAGGAAGGATTTGTGTATACACCTGTACACCTGTATCTGTATATGCTGCACACCCAAGTGGGATGTGGATTCCTTTCTAGTGATTTCTTGTAGTGTTTTCTGAAAGGGAGAGAATTATTTTTAAGTCAAACTTCCACAAAGAAGACTTTCATGTTGTTGGATACTAGTTCGGAAAAGCAGAGGAGCCTGTGACAGGCCGGCTTCTTAATCTATGTGATTCCACATTGGCAACTGACAATCCTTTCAATGAAGAAGCACCTGAGTACTTAATAACAGAGAATTAACGATCTGACAATAGGCAAGGTACTTGCTCAGGCATTAGTAAGGAAACAGAGTGACACCTTACGTGAAAAGCTCCTTGAACACCATTTAAACTTGTCAAATTGCAGAAAATAGGGCTGCAAATTGATAAAATCAATGTTATTCATTATGTGAACTAATGTCTAATTTTCTAAAATTGCATCCATTTTACACGAGTTAAACCAAAAGAGATTCTCTGCCTGAAATATTAATGTGTAGGAACAATCCTGGACAGTGCAAACTTCCCAGCACCACCAAAACTGCTGTAATTCATTCAGAGACCCTACAGCTAGAAGACACCAAACCAGTCACCTTCTCTGACCTCCTGTAAAACACAGATCATATCATTCCCTAAACGAATTCCCTGCTTCAACTAGAGCACATTGTCAAGAGAGGGTGAAATTGCCAGCCAAGAAGAATCCACAGCAACTCTTGGTGAAACACTCCAGTGCTTAATTACCCTCATTCTTTTTAAACGCAGCTCTTTCTTCTAGCCTAAATTCATCCAGCTGCAACTTCCAGCCAGCAGCAATTACAATACACTTGTCAAGCAGACAGAAGAACATTTCTGGTCCTTATATAGGTACTCATAGACTGGTCGAGCCACCTTTAAACCCTTGCTCAATAAGCTAAAAAAGATTGTGCTCTCAGAGCATGTCACTGAAGAATACGTTTTTCAGACCTTTTAATCATTCTGACAGATTGCCTCTGATCCTCCTCCAATTTATCAGCATCCTTCTAGCGCTGTTGAAATGAGACCTGGGCGTACTATCACAAAAGCAATTGCAGCTGTGGCAAAGGCATTTCCTTCTGACTCTCATTTAACAATCCCTTGTTTTCATAGCCAGACCTCACTAATTCTTGTGGTAACTGGGGAAGTGGTTATTCAGCAGATGCCCCAAGTTCCTCCTAGAGTCCTCCATTTTCTAAAGGGTCTTTCCACTCTGCAAGTGCAACCTCTTTACTTGCCAAATTTAACTTTTGGTCCTATTAATACACTTGATTCTTTATATTCTCTTATATGGTAGTACCGTCTTGGAAACCTGCTATCGCAGAATGCAATCTTCATTGTTGACACAAGACCGGAGGGAGCATATCTGCAGATTAACCGCTAATGATCTGAGTATTTCTTTCACTAGTTTAAAAATCTAAAAAAAAAAAAAAAGTTAAAAAAAAAAAAAAAGTAAAGAACATAAAGCTAGGAAGCAAATGCTGCAGGACCTTACTAGAAAGACACCATTCAGCAATGATTACTTGTTCATTATCACATTTAGAGACCTGTCAGAGCTGGCCAGTCAATAATGTCATTACCATGTGCCATGCTAATTCTTTATCGTTTCTTTTCCAAAATGTCCGGTAGTAGCAAGTCAACTGCTTTGGAGATGTCCAGAGTATTTCCTTTAATCAACTAAATCTATCAAAAGAGATATCAAGTTAGTTTGACAGGATCTATTTTCCATAAATCCATCTTGACTGACATTAGTTATATTATTACTCTTTTTAACTCTTTGTTCCTCAAACTCCATTATTTTGCACAGAATAAACATCAAGTTGATGGGGCTACAATTACAGGGTTTGTCTTGTTTATCCTTTTTATATATTGGCACAGCATTAGGTTTCTTCCAGACTTCTGGAACCTCCCCACAGAACCAGGAATTAATATCATCAGTGTCCCAGAAAGACAAATGAGCCATCATTTTAAAAACTGTTTATGAATGCATGGGGCAAGTTTGCTCCAGAAACAATTCACGTGGCAGGGGATGTGCATCAACATCTCACTGAAGCACAATTAAGCCAGGAACAAATAATGAGAAGGGACAAATTAAAATGAGAGACAATAGATACCTCCATGTAGCACACTTTCAGGGACTTAAATTATTATAATAACATTTCAAGATTCCTTTGGGAGAGAAGCTCTTGGCATCTGTCCCTGACCTCTCCATCCAATGTAAGTAAAGTGAGAACACCTGAATGCTGCTTTGTGTGGTTTGATAAGAGAGTACCACTACTACAAAGCCAAGTGTAATTGCATTAAATTCCTTCACAGCCTTTGCTCAGTGGTGTCAAGCTCCACACCACTGCAGAGAGGGGAAACAAATACTACAGGCAAGAAGAATAAGAAAGAGAGAGTTCACAGAGATGAAACACGAAAGTACCACTCACTGCAGTCATGCGACTGTAGCTTGTGTTAACAACGTGCAGAGCCAGGACGTTTGGTCTGACAAAAATTTTAGACAACAAAAGTCTTGCTGGTAGAGGTGTTGCAGGTCAAGTTTGCTATTTGCCTTCAGACACAAGCAGCACAGTGTTACATTTTCTGAAGAGAGAGCCACAAAAGACAAAAACCCAGGAAATTTGGTAATCTCAATGAACCACTCCCATCCTTAAAAACAACCTTGGGCCTTAACAGTGTAGAAGATAGACTGGAAATGGGGGCCATGTGTTTTCAATCTTATCTAATCACATCACCCAAATTAATTTAGGTAGGAAGAGAAGAAAGGGAGAAATGAGATTTCTGACTCAGAAAGAGCAGGATCCTGAGCAGTGAGGCAGTATGGTGAAAAACAGAAGAGAGGCACATTTTGAAAGTACAAGGATAACTGTACTTAATGTCAGTAACCTGACAGCACAGGGAATTTAGCTGCAAGAGTGACAATACTGGCAAGGGAATGCCAGTTGTGCCTCACTTTCATGGTAACAGGGTCAGGGGGAAAATACCAAGAAAACCCCAATATCACAGAGCTAGCCCAATTGGCTGGTAGCTCAGAAGAGGTGGCATAGCTGACAGCAACCAAGCTAAAATGTTGGGACTAAATCAAACTGTCACAAACATAACCAAAGAGGTCTATTTTAAAACCACTTTTGCAGAAGGCTGCTGCCATTTTTAACATTGTCACCAGCAGTCAAAATGACAATTTCACAAAAACAGTACTGCAAGAAGATGCTCTTCTACCTCCCTCCCAGCCTTGCCTTAGAAAAAAACAATTAAAAGATTTTAATTAATTTTGTCCAAAAAAAACACACAAACAAACAAACTCAAAGCAAAGTAACAAGCCTATGGTGCCTTTACCAAACAGAACAATAGTCATTGATGTGCACACCTTTTCTTTCAGGAGGTGTTGCTGTTGTTAGTTAGACCACTTGTCCCTCCAGAATATCAAAGAAGGAGAAAAGCAACTGATCAGTACTAGCAAGAAATAGGTATGATGAAATCTACAGTCAGAGTCACAAAGTTGCAGACTTCTGCCAGGACAGATGGGTCCCCAGAAGAACTCCCCACCTCTCCTACACTCAAAAAATAAATTCCTTTTTTAAAAAAAAAAAAATCTGTTAGGTGTTAGGAAAATAAGATCTTTTTATTAACATGTGAAGAAAGAACACTGTTTCTTGCAGAATTATTTAATTTTTTAAAAAATATTATAAATATATGATATTTTATATAATAATCTATTATAAATATTATATTTATATTATAAATATAGTATATTATATACTTTTTAAAAAATATTTTCTTAAACAGCATTTTCTTAAGACTTCCTATACAATATTGTTCCTATACAATATTGTTCATTCCTATACAATATCAGGAAACACAAATATGCACTGGAGATGTAGAACACCTAGGAAAAAAAAAACACACGAAACTGAAAAAAAAAAAATTAAGACCATATTAGAAGAAAAATAACTACACACCTTATAGTATGAAGTATTTTTCATCTCCCATTTCTACCAATTTGCTAAAGCAACATTATGTCAATTGACCTAGCTGATTCATTCTGAAGTAAAATTTGAGAGATACTCCATTTATCAACAAGGCTGTAGATTCATATTAGCTCTTGACACAGCTCTTAAAACAGGACTTGCTCATTTTCAGCCTATGTTCTCACAAAGCAGGGAAATAGCTCATAATAACTAACAGTAGTGCTTGAAAGCTGAGTAGTTGCACCCAATATTTGCAACATTTTAGATTTTTACACGAGGGAGTACATCATTAACTCACATCGAGCTATCTCTGCAATTCTTGAGAATTCCTTCACATTGCGGAGCACAATTTAATAGACATAACCTCCTTAACATCTTCCCCTTCTCCCATTAACAAACCTCTAACACCCCTGTGGCACCTTGAGCAATTGCTTGCACAGTGAAACACTAGCAGAGAGGCATTTAAACTGTTCCAGCTGTCTTTCATGCAGCTTTCAACACCATGTGATCAGCAAACACTCTATAGACCACAGCAATCCACAAACTGTAACTTCATTATTTACAGCAAAACTGGACCTTTACATGGATTGCAACAGTATAGCACAGACGTCATAAAGCATCCTCTTCTAACCTTAAAAAGTGTAATTTCTAGAGCAGAAACTGCTCCCTTCTTCATTAGCATCAAAATGTCACTAATGGTGCCACTAGACATCAAGCAGCATCCTTTTGAGAATCTGGCATATTCTTCACTCTCACAGCTTTCAGATGAGTACAGCATTCAGCTGAATAGCTTTTTAAACAAATGACATGTCACAGCCTTGACACAAAAATGCTTGCACCTTGTCAATCATTCACTCACCATCAAGTTCAAATGCTCATCTTCAGAGATGAATTTGATCTGCACTGCAGTTAATATTAAATACGGACTCTCAGAAGAGTGTAAGTAGAAGTACAAAGCAAATGCAGCAAATCAGAGAAAATACTATGCCATTTGTACAGTAAATAGGTAACTTCTGTGGCATGTGGAAATTCAGGCAAGCAGAACAAAAGCTGAGTGTTAGATGACAAGGATGGAAACATGAGCTGATATGGATGGCCTCTCATTTTAAACTGGCGACCTAAACGTCCCAGCCCAAAGGTTAGCTACTGTTTTATCTATCAAGGTTGTTATACTGCAACTATCACTATAATATAACACAGCCAGTCAGGTCCTTTATTGCCAGAGAGAAATCCATGTGTCATTTCCAACACCCCAGTTATTTCTGTGATAGATGTGTAAAACAAAGCACTATTGTGCACAGCAAGTTGCCTGTACTAGCCAAGGCATCATTCATCAACCTGCTTGAACCAATTCAGTTTGAACTTAAGCTATAGTAAAAATTAAACATAGCCACTTTGGAATTATTCGGGCAAAATAATAGTAATTACTAACTTTTATATTCAACCTCTCCACTTCCATGTCACAACAGTAAATCAAATAAATCAAATAAAGCTGCCTGTGAGGAAAGAGCAAAAGCCAACTAAAGGCCTAGTCTGAGGTTTCTGAAAGGTCCAGAAGAATTCAGTTCAAAAGATCTGGATGTGTAATACCTGCACTTCAGAAATAACAATCTAAGATGCTTGGAATGACAAAGAAAGTGGTCTATGTGGAATCCAGATGCTAGAAGAATTGATAATAATGCAACATAAGCTACAGGAAGGGTCTCATTTAATGTTACCCTCCTGATTTTTAGTCAGCTTGACCTCAATCTGCTCTCCTCCCTGTCTCCTACCTCCTTCTCCAGAGGGCTTTCCACTGAATGGTATGGTATTTCACAATCACATTTTTGATACAGAACTACATTTAGTCTAGAAGCTCATTTTCTGGTGTAGCCCTGCTTTGACATGACATTTTCAGCCAGCCTGTTCCCAGACTTCTCCCAGTCCTCCCAAATCACTCAGAGAAGCCACTTTAACCATCTGTGCATGCTGTCTACCATGGAGACTTTGCTGAGCTACCTCACATAGCTGAAACAATTGAGGTATTGCTTGGTAGTTCTCAGATTACAGTTAAGGACACTCTGGCTTCTTCCTTTAATCATGGTGCTAACCATCTTAGACAATGAATGATTACACAAACTGGTCAGTCAGCTGACATCATCTAAGCTGATACACAACAGTTCAGAAGTTATTGATTCTTGCAGATTTTAATATCCCATTGAACAGCTCCATCTAATTAACTCAGTTCAATTCAACGCCACTCATTCATTAGTTTGAGCTCTTAACTTCTACATGCTAGGTTAGCTGGATTTCTGTCTCTTCAGTTTCCTTTTAAACTCTTTTTCATGAGTCAGGCAACTCTATACTGTATTTGCAGTCAAAGACCTCAGGAATCAACTCAAGAGCAGCAATCGTCAATAAAGCTGAGTTTCTCCATTAAAGCAGGCTCCATTCAATCACTCTTTGAATGAAGGTGCTGCAGCTTCATTGAAAATGGCTCCAATGAAAGACATTCTAAAGACTCCAAGCAGTGGATAATTGGCGCACCAGGACACAAGAGTTTAAATGATACGCTGGGAGACTGACACTGTGTTCTCTCTTTTGGTATTTTGGTGCTCTTTTGAGCTACTTTAGGAAGGCTGGAGGTGGTATGCATCCTCTTTTCACAACAGTCTGTGTGTACAGGTGTTCTTTCTGCTTTACTGTGCCAACAAAACACAACCATACTTTCATCTAAGGAGGTCTTTTGGAAATGAACACTGGCATGGGGGAGAAAGAGAATGTAATAGCATGTCCTGAAGCTCTTAGAGCAATGTATTTCTCTCCTGGTTCTAAATGATTTTATTACATCTCAGATTTTCATCACATTATCTCAAATGGCAGGAACTGGCCCACCACTCAATTTCATAGCATTGTCATTACTGCAAAGCAGCATCTCTTTTAATGGTGCCAAGGTTAGTGGCTCCAGACAGAAAACAGGGATTATGGTAGGGTGCCCATTTACCCACTGCTACCTCATTTCGTCAGCCATTTATCAACACATTCTTCCTCTGGCAAAATAAAAATCAATGGTAGGCGGAGCTCTTTCAGTGGTGTGATACAGGTGGTAACACAGCTGAGATCAAACACTTTCATCTTGTCCCCAAAGCCAGCTTGGCTGCAAACTGGCTGCTTCTCAGTTAGAGATTGCAATGTTTCTGGCAAGGGTTAAACATGCTTTCTACAGCTGGGTGTATGCTTAAACATTGCTTTCTTACTGATGGAATATTCACTTTTTTCTTACTAACTCATTCACCTTTTTATCCAAGATTCATGAGAAAAGAAATGCCTGTCTTAAGTTATGTATTAATGAGATAAGAATCCATGCATAGTTTTAAGAAAATGAGGAGACCAAAATATTAGAAGACTGATGTTCCATTAGAGTTTATAAATCCTCTCACGCACTGCAATAAGCATTTCTCTCAGTTTCCTACAAGAGAAGAGTTGTAACTGCATTGTTAAAAAACACCCAAGGAAGTTTCAGAAGATGTCCTGGCTTTTTGCCTAGTCGTTTCTGTCCCCTGAACATCTTTACACCAGGTTGGGATAACAGCAACTGCCCATCAACTATTGGCTTGCACAAGGAATTTTACCAAGCTTAGTGTCTTGGGATATACACAAGGACAATCAAGGAGTACCAACATTACAGTGCTCCAGAGAGTAAAAGGTACTATAGCAGCTTGTTCCACTTTCAGAAATCTTTATTCTTCTCTGGATTTTATATGTAAGGTAAATACAAATTAGCTATCCCATCTCTAAGAGTGATCCTGGAATCAAAAGGTTAATAATGACTTACGTTCATTTGTCACCAAAAAATTATTTCTCTGTTATAGCATGAAAGACTCACCAAGAATGGCTGATAGAGAATCAAATCCCTAAGTCACACCAGCACAATGTTTTCTCTTTGACAAGACAGAGTATATTAGAATGTAAATCAAGGAACATGGAAGCACAACTAGATGTTTACATATTTGCCATAAATTCTCCACTATATCTTCAAGGACACTTACTACTTTGTGTGATTTAATGTTGTAGTGGAATACCTTAGATCTCTACTTATCTCCACAGCCAGTGCCTCTTTACATTCCCTGCAGGGTCCATGGCAGGACAGTATGCCACTCTCAGTTTAAGCTTCTATAGATTTCTGCCAAAGTGTTTGTATTTGCTTCAGTTGGTAACTAGGATGTTTGGTTTTCAAATTTAAAGCCAAATGACTTGTAGTATCACTCCTCGTACAAAGATCAGTAACATCTGGCTGACTAGTAACATCCTGATTTACATATACTTATTTACATAGAAGTATTTAAAACAACACCTACTGGAAACTTCTTCCCACCCCCAACATGTTCAGGCTAGTTTCTCCTCCAGTAATGTATACATTGTATTTTGCACTTTACAAATTCCTAGTATGTATGTAACTCAATAAATCAGCACTTATAAATCAGCCACAGTCTCTGTGTTGCATCCATCTTCCCATTCCCTACTCTGAAATGCTTTGTCAGTAAAGGCCTGAGCTATTGGTTCTGCAGGTGCATGTAGATCAATAGTAAATACATGGTAGTCTACTCTGCAGTGACTAATACTAGCACTGCTTCAACAGTCATTCAAAGAGTGCAGTTACCTAGGTGAGCACTTAAGACTGACCAAAATCAGTGGTATTGAGACAAAGAACAAAGAACCCTTAAGTAATTATTACATTGGCTGTGGGCCACCATGATCCTTAAAGTTTAGTAAGTAGAACCACAGTAAAAGAGATGCCAGATGGTTCAGTACAAGCTGGGTTACAGCTAGCAGCCCTTTCACCTGCTCAAACCCACAAACCTTCACTATCCTGCAACAGCACCCAAACTATGTAAAACATCTATCGCTTCATTTCCATCTTTTTCCACAGAATAAAAACTGTGCACAGAACTCTCACTTCACCACCCTTCAATGCAAAGTAGAGTCAAACTTTTCTACATATTTTAGGTTATAACTTGTCTGAGACTCAGGGAGGTAGAACCACAGAACTGCATAAAATCAAGGAAAAATATACATCAGAGATCAGGCTGAAGCAGCCACAACTTCACATAAACTGTTTCCATCTCCAAAAGTAATCCTGACTGTTAATAGCATCAACATGTCCTCTTACCAAGGAGCCGGGAAAAGTTCTGCTGCTAAAGTACCACATGATTTTAGTCAGAGTACAGTCGTAAGTTTATGAAAAGCAAAGTGCTGGGATACATGCAGTCACTAGGTGCTGTGAATACTCTGTTACAACTGGATCCCTGCTCTGTAGCAAGGGCACCTTCAGTACCCACCAATATGAAATATGCAGGCTATTACATTTACATACTGTCTTCACATTCCAGCTGCTTTAGGAACAAGACAATAGTCCATGGAGAATGCCTCTCTGCTCTTTCCTCTTGTTCTTTTACATAGCCTTGAGCTGCAGTGCTCTCAGCCAAATGCCAAAGAAACCAGGCTTTCATCCTCCATGGCATCACTTCACCCCACAGGGGAAACACATCAAAGCTGTCAGTCCCACATGCACATCACCATTTACTAAGAAATCACCCTGTCCTCTTACTCACCCACCCACCCCTCAACAGACGAGCAACTTCACCACGTGCATGTCAGCTTTCAGTATGAAATGGAAAAGCCTGCAGCCAAAGCAACAGCTGCCACAGTTGATTTAGCCATCAGTAGAAAAGGAAGTGAAGGAAAGAGGAGGAGAAGATTGAAACTCTGTAGTCTATGCTGTTGCTTGTATTACAGAAGGCCTTGATTGGTACTTACAGGCGCAGCACCTTTGCACGCTAAGACTCTGACTCCAAGCAAAGACTCAATACAGAAGTGAGGCATTCACAATGACCACTTGGCATAGCTGAGATTGCAAAAGGAAAACTGGGATTTGTTTCTCCTCTTCTCTGGCACTGATCAGCATCAGACCAGGGAATAAGGGGCCATTCAAGTGCAAGAACTCCAGCAGTACACAAGGAGTCTTTAAGAAGGAAATCAAGTGGGCAAGCCTTGAAACTGTAGTTATCAAAGTGGTAGTTCAAACTTCCATGCTAATGCTCCTAAGCTGCTTCCGAGCTCCATTATCTGTAGAATGTTGCAGCAGGTGAAAAGATGAACACTGAACCTACTGCACAAATCCAGACCAAGCAATCCAGCAGCTATTGTCCCTCTCCTGAACTTCATTTCTCTTAAGCCCCAACTTGTAATGGGTCTTTGGTGGTGGATTTTGTTTGTTTTCCTTCTAATGGAGCTTAATTTCCACACAGAGATGATCTAAGGTGGAGACAAAGGAAGAACAGAGGCTAACTATAAGCTTTTTGGCTGCTCCATTAGCATGAGCTATGTGCTCCCGTATTTTAAGGTGCTGCTGAAGCCACATAGCTTCACAGACCTCTCTGCTTTGAAGGATGCATTTGTTCTGCCCTCCAAGCATATCTGTGTTTGTACTACTGTGTACATGACTCCATGATGCCAAATGCAATACATTTGCATAATAAGAAATAGCTCCTGCCCCAAAAAGTGGTCCTAATTTAAAATGATGTGCAATGAGGGGGATGAACCAAATACAGAGGGCAATGTAAGAGGATGGAAAAACTATTACAGGAACAGGTGTTTTCACTGATGATCTCTACTTCTTTCTTGTTTTTCACAGAGCTTAGATGCCTACAACCCACACACCATAAAGGCTGAAACCATGAGCTGGGTTTTGAGGCTTTTTCAGGTCCAGAAGAGAGCAGAAATATAGCATAAAGCTATCCTAATCTTGGGAAATGTAGCTGGTACAATTCGCTTTCAAACATGCAATTACAAGTGATAGGGTGATTCTCCAATGAGTGTTAGGGAGGGCAGGGATTTAAATGCTACTCTGAATTTTGCAACAGGTGAAGGTACTTACCTCTCCTGACCTGACCCTGCTTTTTATGACTGATTTATTCCATTCTTCGATACCTAAAAAGAACAAGAGAGAGAAAGAGAACTTGTGTGAGTATACTTCTTACTTATGTCTGCAGCAAAGACTATGTTCATTTTCTAGCATGCCCACTACACACACCCTCTACTGACTGTATCACTCAGAATCCACACCATAAGAGCATGACATTTCCTCCAGATTGCAGTAAGACCATTCATTTTCAGATACCAGTGGTGCTGCTCAGGATGGCTGCTGCAAATCAGGAACTTACTATAAAAATAACAACCACCAAACAAACAAAACCCAAAAAAACCCCACAAAACACTCATGTGCCAAGATAAAAGACAACATGTGCCAAGCTCTTTTCCAAGAAGATTATGCTAGAAAATTGGGCAGTGATCTGAAAGGATAACTTCAGATGAATAGACTCATATGCAGCCCATGTGCTTAACCTGTATGCCAACAAACAATATAGCACAGCTCTGCTATTCATCCCATCTGATTGTAGAAGGGTGGGAGTTGGAAGCTTTGAGCTGCCAAAATGCTATCCACTAGCCAAAAGGTACATTTGGTTGCTTGTCAGTGCAGCAGATGTGAAATGGGCATCCCTTCCTTTCTCTGACCTCCTCAAGGACAGGAAAAGCAGTTCTAGAGAAGGAAATAACAGAGGGCAGAAAAGGAACTGATTTTCTGAAAGTTCTGGGGTCTGGCACTATTTCCACATCATGTTTTTTCATAAAAAAATTGTCAGGAAAATACAATCCCTTTAGTAGTTATTTTGTGTGTAAGAAAATTGAGGAAGCTAAGGACATTCAGATTAAACAAAAATACAAGGGAGAAAAAAAAAAGAGAGATACTATTATCAATAGCAGCAAGAAATGTTTGTGCTGACAGGATTAAGAGGTCTGACCAGCATATGGAAATACTGGACATATAGGACACATACAGAATCATGAGCCCACATGAAACCTCTCCAATTCCTTGTAGAATTACCCTCCTTAGTCATTGCCTGTTGAAGCATTAAAACATCTAATGGATTATCCCAAACCTGGATGCACGTTCTTTAAATTAAATGGTCTTCTAAATACTAGGGAGAGAGGTTGCTCCACCTGGCCATGCAGCACAGGAGAAAAGCACTGTAATCACAAACACTCACGGAAATGGCAGGAACAAGTTTAAATTCATGCCTCTAATTGAATCAGTCCTGGAGGGAAACAGGATGCAAACAGGCAATGGAGAAATATCTATGTAGCAATTCTAACCTTAAATGAGATTCCTCTTGGTAAAAATATGACCAAAAAGGGATCTTGCTGCTTATCACAATAAATGATAATAATAAAGAGTAAAAAGAGGGAGTTAATTGCAAAGCAGAGACAGCAGAGTTGTGAACAGATGCACAGGAGAGGCTTTACAGAGTTACCATCCAAACGGTTTCTTCCCAAGAGGAAAGGACAACTGCTTCTTGGTGTAGTCACCACCATCTAGAAATTCTACTACAAACTACACAGCCAAAGACATTCAGGTTTGGCCTTAAATTATAAATTTTTTACATCTATCTGCTAGGAAGAGCTCCTATATTACATACAATTTAAAGCAAGCTGACTAGATAAATCCACCAGTGACAAGCTTTTTAGAAGTTACTTGTAATTTCAAATCAGGAACTGCATTTAAAGCCACTAAGGTACTGAAATTATTAAAATTTGAGTTTATTTACATAGTTGTTCTTCAAGGCATATTTACTTAATAAAACAGATACAAATTGACATGATATTAATATGCTCATTAGACCAGTTAGCCCACACAGATTTATAACAATACAATAATCCACAGCCTTCTTAGAGAACATCTCTCCTTCCCCATTCGTAAGAATTTACAGGGACCAGCCCCCTATTCTTAAAGTCAGGCTGCAAGAGGGATATTCAAAAAGGTTAACAGGAATGACCAAGGTTTTTAATTCCTTTAACTGGAATAACAAGAACTCTAACATACTCCATTTAGTCACAACTTCCTTAAGGAAAAAAGGAAAAAAGGAAAAAAGGAAAAAAGGAAAAAAGGAAAAAGGAAAAAGGAAAAAAGGAAAAAAGGAAAAAGGAAAAAAGGAAAAAAGGAAAAAAGGAAAAAGGAAAAAAGGAAAAAAGGAAAAAAGGAAAAAAGGAAAAAAGGGAAAAAGGGAAAAAGGGAAAAAGGGAAAAAGAGGAAAAGAGGAAAAAAGGAAAAAAGGAAAAAAGGAAAAAAAGGAAAAAAGGAAAAGAAAAAGCCCTGCACACCAAAACAAAATTAATTAATCAATTAAACCAACAAACCACAACCAAAATAGAACCATGTTCTTCTGTTATATGGGTATATGCCAGGAGGCAGTAAGACCTAGTCGTCCTAATGAAGAACTAGGCTTCTCAGTGATGTTGTTATCATGTTCACGCATTTACTTTCATGTAAGTATCTGTGAGACTTTCCAGTTATTTCTGAAGTGAATTTAAAAAGTCTTACTATATTCTGTTTCCCTTTTCAGCTTAGGAAAGATGCAAGATGATAATGTGTTGTAGTTACACTCAGCTGTGCACGTGCACAGCCCCACGCATACAAGCAAACAACAATAGTTCCTCTATCTGCTGGCTCTACAGAGAAGCTGGACAACTCAAAAAGCACCCCAATTCCTGAGACTCAGACTCTTTAGTGGTTCAGGGCTATACTTTCTCCAAGCATCCAAAATCCATGAAAATCCATGGGAGTTCCCCACCCCCTCACACTTTGTAAAATCACCCAGACTAGACTCAGACGGCTGGAAGTTAAGGAATGAAGCTATATTTACAGCTCAGCACAATATACAAGCAGATTTATACAGATATTTACAGAAATATACAAGTTAAAGGTAATACAGAAACACAACACCCCTCCCAGAAATCAGAGACCCCAGGAGGGGCTTCCAACCACCCTTCCACCCCCTCTCCACTCCTCTACCTTACCCCAAGATTTGCCTTACATGCAAGGTGAGTTTGGAGGATCAGCCAGGGGGGTTAGAAGGAAAGAGGTTAGTGAGGTTATTCAACAGAGAGGAGAAAGCCAGAAGCTAGAGTGCACAAGAGCATCTGCAAGCCCGAGTGTCTCATCTTTGTTTTGTATCCTTATTCTTAAACATTTCAGCGAGCCTATGAGTGAAGTAGACATCACCATTGTTTTCCTTTCACAGCCTATAATTTTCTCCATTAAAATATTCCAATTAGCCTCAAACCAGCACAGCTGCAAAAATTGACTCCATGCAATATGAGACATTTACAACCCTGACACCTACATCTGACCTAGCAATAGAGAGAGAAACAGGCATTTATACAATTCATTTATCCACAGAGATTTTTTGGACACATACCTTGAAATGAGCTGTACCTTCAGAAGTAGAAGTTTCTCTCCAATAATCACAAAGAGTCTAAACAACTTGCTCAGACACATGTGCCTAAAGATATTAAGCTGAATCCCTTTAAATTCAGGTTCACAGAGCATTTCTTTGGAGACAAACAGTAGTTGAAACAAACACACAAAAACTAACGACTTCTTAGCTAATACCAGAAGTACACCTACAAATAACATTAAAAAGTCTCACACTAATACCTCAACTCAATTTAATTGTCAGTTGAACAGTCTTTGGGCTCAGCTCAGAGCCAAAGACAAGTGCATCCCTTTATGTCCTACACACACAAATTTTCTCACATTTCCCATGAACAAGTCAAGTCTCCAGTCCTCATTTTCAGATCCTACTCTGACTTTGATCTGAAGATCAAACAGTTCACTGCTTCAGTGTTCTCATTGTGCAGGTGCAAAAAAATAATAGCTCTTTCTTGTCCTGAGAGAATACCTCATGAACAATCCATTTCTGGACCTGAGAGAATATCTCATGAATAATCCATTTCTGGACATCCTGTATTGGGTCCAGGACTTTTCCCATCAACACCCACCATGTCATGTTAGAGCAGACAAAAAGGGAAGCAAGTTCCACCATCCAGATGGCTTTTGTAATCTCACAGGGAGAGGTGGTGACAGGGAGATGAGGGAGAAGCAACCTCTACAACCATATGCACAGTGATAATTAACTAATAATGGAAGTTAACGTTCTGCTTTTACAAACACCTAGGAGGAGCTGAATAATGCTGATACTGTGCACTGATTTAACAGACAATTAAATTCCTTCACAACAGTAGGCAGAGGAAGCAGGATTCTTCAGTCTTCCTACCACTACCATTTGTATTGCTCAGCTTCTGGTTTGTGCTGAGGATACTTAACAATACCTCACTCTGAGAAACTACTGTTTTTTAGAAAGGATTCCCAAAGAATCGTTTTCCTACCTCATAGGTCCCAGGTTCTAAAAATCAAGTTACTGTGAGGAAATAGAAATGAAGGATGACTTGCTGTTGTACTACCAAACACTGGTAAGAAGTAGATCTGCTTGACTTTGATATATTTTAGAGAACAAAACAGAAAAAATATATAGCATCATCCTGCAACACCAGCAAGCAGCAACCTTTGCCAGGGACTTGGGAACATCTGGCATATGTTTAATCAAATAGGGGTTTTGTGCATTAATGCCTGACAAACTCTTGAAGTCCTCCAAATGGCACCAAAGATCTCAATGTACTCCTGGGTTTCCACTCTTCATGAGAGTCTGCGTGTTGACAAGACTGAGTCCTCCAGCACCTGCCCACCTTGTAGCTTTTTTCCTTTGCCTTATGTGCATGGCCTCAGAAGAAAAGAAAAACTTCCTTCAAAGCATCTGGATTTGCTCCTCTTCTTTCTGTTAGTTTACTTAATCTGTTCATTAAGAACAAACCAGTTGTTTACCTTTGTACTTGAAGGGAAATAGGTCTGATCCAACAGATCAGAGCCAGGCTTTCAAACATGGTGAATATGTGGGTCTGAAAGTTTGCTTTAGCACCAGAAGATCTACTACCACTTCAAGGATGTGTTAACACAGAAATCCATGCAAAAGGTACAGAGTTGGGAAGAAGCTCTCAGCCTCATATTTCCTAGGATTGTTAGGGGACATACAACACTTAGTCCATCATGCTGTTTGCTCTTTTTAAGTCAGAGCTGACTGCACAGCAAACAGTAAGTCTGAATTTCGTGCCTAATTTTACAACAACTCTGTGGGTGCATAAACATCAAGCTGAACAGTCCATGAAAGACATTGCAGCTAGGTTGGAAGAGTTACTAAACCACATTTGGTCAGAGAAACTGCCTCTGCCTTGGAACCAGACAAACAGCTTTGATTTTCCAAAAAGGCATTTCATCAGGAAGGTGTATGGTGTAATTACCTATGCTCTAAAAGTGGTGAGACAGACGACCAGCTGCATACCTATCCTCCTCCTGGCCTTGCTCCCAAGCACTCTGGCACTTTCCACTGTTGCCTACATGAATTAGACAGAAGACAAAGGCAAACTACATTAAGGTTTCTGCCAGTTGGGTAGCACTGCAGGTTTTAAGGACCACAGACTACGATTCACTTAACAGTTACTGTTTACAACATGCTGCAAATGCCCTGTTAGGAAATATAACAGCTCTCTAACTGCAGAGCTGTTTGGTACTGTGAAATATGTCAGGAGGGCTTTGCCAGGGTACAGCAATGTTAAGTATTCTGCGTGTCCTTGAAATCCATATGTTCATGCCATTCAGTCTGACTAGCCTATCACATACACTCTCTGGACAAAAAATTGAAGGGGACTAGATGAATTTCTAACTTTCTGTATTTATTTTATTTTTAAATTTCAAATCAAAATACTGTGTTCGCTGTTCTGAGTCATTACCTTCTGCACTTATAACATAGTATATGTGAAGATCTGGAGGAAAATAAGGGCAGCTTCTCTTCAGTGATCTGATGGGTCCAAAATTTCAATTTACCTTCCCTAAGTTACCCATTACCTCAGAAGCCTCGTTCGGGGCGGGGGGGGGGGGGAAATTGCCTCTTTTTGAAGGAAGAACTCCTACAATAACAAGCAGCTGCTAACACAATTGCACCATTACAACTGCTCCCATTTTCACAAGAGGCTACACTTCTCTCAGGCAACCAGCACCAGAACAAGAGGACACAGTTTTAAGCTGTGCCAGGGGAAGTTTAGGTTCGAGGTGAGGAGAAAGTTCTTCACTGAGAGAGTCATTCACTACTGGAATGGGCTGCCCAGGGAGGGGGTGGAGTCACTGTCCCTGGAGGTGTTCAAGGCATGTTTGGACATGGCACGTGGTGCCATGGTCTAGTCTCGAGGGCTGTGGGAATGGGTTGGACTTGATGATCTTTGAGGTCTCTTCGAACCTTGCTTATACTGTGATACTGTGATACTATTTCAAGTATTCCTTTGCCTAGCAGAATCTTTACTGGCATCATGCAGGTACGGTGTAATTTGTTTCAGATAAAAGAGTTCAAGTAAGAACAAAAGTAAAGCTCCCAGGAAAGTGCACAGCATGCTTGTTTCCCTTCTGTGGCAAGATGCAACAACCACAAGAATAAAGTGGCAGAGGAAACCATGCTAAAAAACACAAAGATAGAGAGGACAGAGGGAGGAAGAAGAAAAACCCAAACCAAAAAACCACCACCACAAAGCCCCACACCACAACTAAGGGATTAGTAGTTCTACGGCTGTACTTGTTACCCAGACATGTACAAAGAATAAGGGACTACCTGCAAAAGAAGGGCAGTGAGGACTACAGGGAATGTGATCTGCAAAGGAAAGACTGTAAAGTCAACCTCTCCCAGACATTTCTTCAAAGAGCATGGCAAATTCAGGAACAGATTCCATAGAAATTGTACAACGTAGCCCCAGAGAGCCAACTGCTGTCCAGGGATATTTATGATGCTTTATACAGGGAGGCTATTATCCCTTGGAATAGACTACAGAAGAATCATTTTGCTACTTCATAGGTCCAAGGCTCTAAAAATCTGTGTTACACTTAGGAGAGTAAAAGTGAAGTATGCAGAAGTGATCAAAGGAGAACAGACTGGTTTTATAGCCTGCAGGGAAACAACTGATCATATATTCTTCCTGTGACAAACAACTGAGAAAGTAATTGAGAGCCTAGCAGAAACCAATGTTGTTACCTCAGCATTATTGATTTTAGGCAGACATCTTAATCTAACACATGACAAAACTTTGGCCATTGCAGTAAGATATCGCTTTCAAAGAAAAATGATATTTATAAAGGTATTTTATGGTTCAGTTAGAGATTCTTATGAAGTCAGGCCTAGGCTATAAAGGAAAGAAAGGGACTTCTTAAAACCAAAATAGATAGAAAGTTCGATTAAAAAAGTAAAAATATGATTCAAGTATACTAAAGCAGAAGGATTTTCTGATATTTAAAACACTAAAAGGAAGCAGTAAAAACTTAACTTTAAAATACTATGCTAAGAAAGCCTTATTCTTATCAAAGAGATGACTGGTATTGAAAAGTTCACAGTTTACCTGTTAGAGGCTCTTTAAAACAAAATCTTGCCAGATTTACGAGAAATGTTCTAATTATTTATATTTAAAAGGGCTACGGTTATTTAAAATGAACAAAATGAGGCCAAAACAGGATAAGAAAATAAAAGCCTATATAGTCCTGTGTTAGCATCCAGCTCAAAGAAACACAAGAGTAATCAAAACTATGAACACTAAAGAGCAAAATTGTATTACACTGTAACGATCTTAATAACATAGCTAAAGGGAATAAAGTGAGGTCAGTTCATGGCAATTACTAAGAGTATATATATATATTTTTTTTTTTTTAAAGTGGGGAAATAGTGAGCATTACACACAATCTAAACTTTTTTACTGCCTTCCCTCTATTTCCTCTTACAAGCAATCTGTCTTTTGTAATACCAGTCAGTATTCTCTGCACCTCTCACTCTTCTCTGTTTTGTGGAGGCATCTAGAGTCACTCCCTGTACACCTTTTCACCCTGAAAGAGGTAATGTACCACATGTGGAGTTTCTGGTGATGATGCTAATTGATCTCTCTCTCTAGCACCTGTATTTCACCTGCTACATCCAGTACTGCCTTCTTCACATCTGCATCATAATGGCAAATCACAATTGACTAATACAGATAATGCCTTTTCTGTTCTTCCCAACTGAACAGTCTACCAGGAATTCTTGATTTTAAGTCTCTAAGTGAATAGCCTGACATGGTTTTCACTCACTTGTGACAAATTCTCACTTGTGAAATAACATTGCTACTTAGAGCACTCTAGGAACCAGATCTAATGAGGTAACCATTCACCATTCTTTAATATGCTTGGGGCAGACTGTCTAAGAATATCCCAGTCCTGCACCTCTCCTGCTGTCATGCTGCTGCTGTCGCATTTTTGCACTGGAAACTCTAGGATAAAATCCATTAAGGAAAGGGAAAAATCACTAAGTCTCTAAAAACAGCCTTAATTTTTGGCATCTATTCACACAGCTGGTATGAAACAAAATTAGTCTGTTGGCCTTTGACACAGCTTTCTTCAGAAATCAAAAAAGAGGCTAAAGGTAATGGCATGGGAGAGGCTGCTTAGTGAGGTGTTATAGCTGTAGTTGACTTGTTTTCACCATTTCTTTCATTTTATTACACGTATCAGAGTAATAAGGAGCAAATTTCCTCACATTTTGCTTATGCACTATGCAGTTGAAGCCTTAAGTGGAGCAGTATCTTGGGATTTATAGCAAGCTTTGTAAGTAAAGCAAAATGCTCCACTTAAGTTACACCTATTTCCATCACATGGGGACCATTTTCAGAAGCAAATTAATACCAAGCATCCATTGCACCAGTGCCCAGGCAGTTGTTCCAGGTGGGAGGCTGGGCCACAACCTGGAAGAACATAAATCAGAACAATCTGGCACCTGCTTTGAGAAATTCAACATGCCTCCAAACCACATCCTTCAACAACAAAGTCTTTTTGTCAGGAGAACCGCTTCTGTCATTAGATTTGTCATGCTGAGCCGCGGAATGAGGTATTTCATTTGGTCTCCCCCAGTCAAGCTCAATTTGAGTTTTACAGCCCTTGATACTTGTGGGATATTTTCATAGAAGCCATTAACTTACTTTGCACTGGGAATTATGCTGCTTGGCAGAGCCTATCTCTCCTCATGATACCTTCATGTCCAAAGCTGAACCTATTCTTGTAATGAGATGGCAAGAAGTAGTCATATATATTCAAAATGTTGGCCTGTAAGCCAGTAAGGCTTGAAAATATTTACCAATATGTCAAAATGCTTCTAGCTGAAAACCATTTCTAAACCATTCGCTGTTTGCAAGTTTAATGGCTTAAGGCTTATGGGCTCATGAATCACAACCTTTCTTAGCAGCAGCATTTGAAATGTTGATACCTTAGCCTTGAAATAGAAGTGAAGGTACCGCAGCCTTTACAAGCTGTTATCGAAAGACATACTTTAAAATCTCCCACAGAAGACCAAATGTGATAGAAGTAGCTGAGCACGATGAAAGTAACTGAACCAACTTAGTTAAAGTCATTGTTCATGTCTGTGTTCCATTTTAGTGATTACCCTTCAGCTGGACAATGAATCATATTAAAGGAAGCTTTGATACTTACAGTTTGTCTGATAAAAAAATCCAGATTACTGTGGAAGCAATGATGAGTATTTGGGAAACTATTAGTCTTATTTCAAATTACTGAATTGAACTATCTGGAGAAAATTCTGTAGAGCAATTCCATTTATCACAGATGAAAAAAAGAGATTGTACCATTCTTACAGTCCCAAGATTTTCAGCTGAGAAGATGTATGAACATTCATGACAAAAAAATTGCAAGAACAGATACATGTGGAATGAGTATCTCTAAGGTCAAGGAGGTTATGCCAGTAAATGGCAAACACTGCATTACAGAACTGTAAAATGAAATATTAAGTGTACACTATATTAGAAAGATAACAGGGATGGAACAGACAAACACAATAGTAAAATCTACTGGAATGAAAACTAAATTAAATAGTGAATAAAAAATAATAATTGCATAAAATATGCCAGCATCGGTTGATTTATCTAGGTCCTGCTAGGGGACTATAAATTGTGGGGTATAAAATTCTAAAATATATACATGTTTTGTCTACAATACCTAAGACAGATGAATGGAAACAAATGTGGTAAATAAATTTTGTTTCAGTTTATACAAAACAAATAATGAAAACTCAGTAAAATAAATTAATAAATATGATGGAATGCTGATGGGTTTATCTATGAATACCTTAAAATATATAGGAATTCACAGCTTCCTGGTTTTTTGAGTAAGTGGCCCCATCTGTACAGGAATTCATCATCCATGCCAATGCAGATAACCTGCAGATCTGTCTCTTCGTTCCCATCTCCTCGCAGACAAATTAAAGTCCCAATCTGTTTTCAACACCTTTCTAACAATGGTTACGATCAGGTTAGGCTTAGCTCTCCAACCTCTCTCCTCCATCAAAATAGACTAAAGTGACCATTTTGCCTATGAGTCAACTCTTAAGTCTTCATTCTCAGCTCTAATTTCTCTCCAGGCTCTCAAGTTCAACCATATAAAAATGATCTGAAAGATTCTATATATTCCCAAGATCATTTCTTTATGTCCATCTTTACAACTAACACTTGCTCAAGCTTGCATCACCTTGATTACTACAACTTCCTTTCCCAGCATTGATTTAATTCAATTCTATTCATCCAAAATGAGATGTCAATTAGCATTTTCACCAATTAGTCTAACCATGTGAATGTATTTATTCATTCTCCTTTGGTTCCTCCTTGTATTTGGGTTTTTACTCATTCTGCACTCCTATTTGAGGTGAACACCTTTAAACAGCTCCAAACCTCATTTTCATTCCTTCTGAACTGTCCTTAAAATTTATCTACTATGATTTCTCCTGAGAAATTTGACAGTTAAGCTAACTGCCTGCTTCTCAATCTTTTATGCAAATACTGCCATGTTTCAGAGGACCATGTGACTGCTAGCCACACTATAAACAAAGAAGAACAACGTGTTGGTAACCAAGATTCCAAGTAAGCACCATGTAAATTACACTTGAAGCCACACCAGCAACATTGTAGCCTGAATAAAGCAGATACAATATGCAACTTCACTGAATTCTTTCCCATTCAAGGGCCAGTATAGATTCAACAAAAGTATAGGTCTTATTTGCAGTGAGCTATGCTGCTCAAACATGCCTATACTCGCCTCCTTCAGGGTATATGTGTGATGCACAATGATTTTTCAGCACAGAATGAATATGATTTTCAAAAGAGGTGCCTACACTGACAGTGGTCTAGTGAAGCCATTCTAACTGCCACTAGGTTTTAACATGAGTGTTGCCAACAGGTCTAGTAAAATCATGTCAGCAGTAGCTATGGTTTAGTATGTATGTTGTAGGTAGACTTTCAGTCACAGTGTGAGCAACTCCTGGCTGAGCTCCTGACAAATTTACTTCATTTTGTAGCAGTAAGACAAACAAGACGGCTCTTTACCACTATCTTGGAACAGACCACAGAACACTATTGGTGTCCTGGAAGTCACAGACTTCCAGAACACACATAGCTGAGCTCAGGTAGTTGCAACATGGAAGAGTGAAGAGAGCAGGGGGAAAGAAAAAAAAAAAAAAAAATCTGTCTGCCTTCTACTTATTTGGAAGACTTTAACTCTTTTACCACCTTAAGAAAGTGTTCTATCTTGGCTTAGATATCTTTAAATCAATTTTCTTATTTAAAGGAAACAATATATTGTCCAATACACCAACATCTTCAGACACTGCTGCCACAGGTAAAATATTACTGCGTAAGTAGTGCAGGGGCAGGGGGCAGGTGTGTGTGTGTGTGGTTAGTTTCAGATACTTTTTTAAGTATATCAGTAATTCTGTTCACCAGTTCTCTTACAGATTTCAGAAGCTTGAAATTTCCAGAGACCTTCAAGTGAGGCACATCGAGTCGAGAGTTCAACACAACATCGGAAGCTTACAAATTCTGAGGGTTTCATGGGGGGAAAAAAAAAAAACCAACCAAAAAAAAAAAAAAAACCAAACAAAAAAACCAAAACAACCAGCGTACCTCACAGTTATTTTCTTCCTGATGCAGTTATAAAGAATAATCACTAGATGGGGCTGCGCAGTAACAAATCTGATTTATGGCCGCTAGAAGAGTTTGCCGTTTTATACAGTTTGGACTAAACCTGACATGTTCCATTGCTTCCTGACAACTTTTCTTAACGGTGGCATGAAATGCTTTAATTTACAAAAACTAAACATACTTTCGGAAAGTAATCAGACACTAAATTAAAAAAAAAAAAAACACAACCAACTAAAAACACCCCAAAGCAAAAAACCCCACCACGCAAGAAACCAACAACGCTGACAGCCTTAAAAATCAAATAAACTTTAAAAGTAAACTGAAATACATTTTATCTGCAGAGACAGAGCAGGTTGTTTAGTGCTTGGTGTGATTAGCTACTGCAAAAGAAATACAAGAGCTGTGAGCTCATGTCTTTGTAAAAATAAGGTCTAGCACACACTAAAAATGCAGTGACAGGCAAACACATTTCTCATAAATGCCCTGGTGATATACTTAATCCTGCACTTAAGATATATTTACAAAAGAATGTTTTTCTGCTAACTGCATTGACACTAGACAGTTTTGTTAGCACAGAAATACAGTTGAAAACTTATCACCCTAACCTACCAGCACAAAATTTATCTGGCTTTCCAGAGACTGTTTGTGTCCCAGAAGAGAAATTTCACCTGCTTTCGTCCTACGTCTGTTGACACCAACTTGCAACTCACTCCATGCCTATATATTCCTGCTAATTTAATCTCCTGCAGCTCAAAAAAAAAGAAAACCAAATTCTCAGCCTACCTCCAAGCACAGCGGAGTCCTTTCAGCACGTAACTCTAAAATTAAATAAAATAAATAAAAGGAAAGAAGACGCCAGAGTCACTGTTGGTTTAGCTATACTAACTGCCTCAGTGACAGATCAAACCAGGAAGGAGATGCTGAAACACAACCACCAGGCTGTCAATACAGCAGCAAAAGCATTGCTGCACTTAAACTGGAAGGTGTTCCACAAGGAGGCTGAAACTGGAAGTTGCTGCAGAAAGGGGCTGAAACAGTGGCAGAGAAAGCCATTCCCCCTCTCCTGAAGGATCTTCCTTGATCCCTTTCACCTGGAAACTACCAGTTCTTTTCGACACAGGACTTAAATCCTGCAATCTTGCATGCTTTTGAACCTGCTCACATCTCATCTGCAAAAGACATATGTGCTAGCGGAAGAGGAGCATGTATTTGCAGGGCTAACTGGAAGCCCAAAACTCTCATGAGGACGTTTCTGTTAAGAGCTCCACCGTCGGAACTCTACCAGCGCATACGACGTCTAGGTGTGCTCTAAAACAAGAGCAGTGAAGGCGTACCAGAACCAGCCAGGTGGTGGCACAAACCCTAGGTGCTGCTTTTGTCACTTCACACACCTGTCACTGTACGAAAAGAGACGCCCATCCTCCCGCTACCTCGGGGAGCGAGTGCTGGGAGGCAGCCATCGCCCGAGCAGAGCCCCGCCCTGCCGGGAAGAGGCGGTAGCCCGGGGCCGCCCCGCGTCACACCGTCCCGCCGCCACGTGCTCGCGTGAGACCGGCCAGGGTCGCGCCGCTCCTCTCCCGGCCCCAAGATGCCCCTTTTCAGCGTGCCCAAAGAAGTGGCCGTCGGGACGGCCATGCTGGGGGTCGCCTTTGCCACGGGGATGCTGGCAGGTAAGCGGCGCTTCCATCCACGCACGCACGCACGCACACAGAATGGGGTGGGGCAGCGCCCTCCTTCACCCCCACAGCGGCCGAGACGGGGACCGCAGTGCCCGGGCTGACACCCCCCGAGGCCGGGCGGAAGCAGCCCTCTGGGGAAGCAACGCCCTCGCCGCTCCGCTCCTCGGAGGGGCGTTAGCCTGCGCGCCGTGATTTTGCGGAGCTGTGGCGGTAAAGACAGGCTAAGCTGCTCCTTGTAATCCGGCTACTGCCCCTTGAAGCCAAGGAGATTGTGAGGTCGGCGTCAAGGTCCCCGTCCGGCCTCTGTCTGCGTTTATTTCACCAACCGGAAAACGGCGTGGCAAAGTCGTGGCCACAGCTTTCTCTTCTGGTGACAGTTTCGGTTTCCGTTAGCCGAGGTTAGAGGAAGAGTAAGAACGTTTCAGCGTGCTCGTCTCTAAAACAGAGCCATTAACAGAAAATAAAATAACAATTTCAAAATATGCGTGTCCTTTAATAGCAAAAGATTATCATGACACGTGGAACTGGTAGTTTGTTCTTTGTTTTCTTTAAAATATTTGTCCTATTTAGTAAAGCAAGTATTAGGATCAATTCTGTATTTAAGTAGATAAACAATAGACCTTAAACTGTAGCTTTCAGCACCTCCTGTTTTACATGCTTGTTTAATGCTGGACAAGCCCTTGAGCACTAGATTTCCCCTGGCTACAGGGCAGGACACTACCAGCAAAACAGCCTAAGAAAAACCATGAGCTGACTGCCATGAAGACCAGAGGCCTCTATCCATCTTCAAAACACAGTCCCAAGAATAGGAAAATTAAGTGCATGCATGCTTCTCTCCCTACACTTGCCCTTTGAGTTTTGTTGTGGTCACTTGTCCTGGAAGAATATTACAGCTTGTAGCCGTCACAGTGGCCACTGAGCGCTGTAGTACCCAAGCCTTTCCATTTCAGCCTTTGTAGTCTCAGGCTGGATGTCTTAGAGGTTTAAAAGAGGAAAAGATTGCAGTCCACAGAGCTGCACAGCTACATTGCATTTTGCTTTCACTGGATTTCTCAGAGCAAAGAACTCTTTGACCTTTAGTAATATCAAAG
Source organism: Ramphastos sulfuratus (assembly GCA_013399055.1). NCBI lineage: Eukaryota > Metazoa > Chordata > Aves > Piciformes > Ramphastidae > Ramphastos > Ramphastos sulfuratus. The sequence continues at coordinate 23,873 of WBNM01038019.1, read as the reverse complement.
TGTTTATTTAAGCAGGCAATAATTGAAAAAGATTAAATTTATTTTTGTTTGTGTGTTGCGGGGGCGGGGTGTTATTGTTGTTTTGTAGGCAGAAGATACCCTTCTTTATGTTTTGGGACACCTAGATCATCCATTATTGGGAAAAGCAGTGCTCTGCAGCAGTACATACTAGATCATTCTTTGCGGGAACATCCAGTTCTAAAGAAGCTGCGTCTGGTCAGTATTTTATCCCTCAACACAGCCTTTCTTTTCAGTGCCCTTACCATTCCACTAAGGCCTTTTGGCATTGCCTACACCTCCTTCTGAAGTGCTGGACTCTTTGTGTTACTCCTTCCTTCATCATATTTGTGTGCACATTCAAGTTTGTTTTGAACTGAAAATACCCAGATTCTTCAATGTTTAGGGTTACCTAAGTAAGTATTTTATAGTATTGGCACATGTTTTAAACACTTTTTTTTTATCCATGGCTCTCAAGCACATGCGTTAGGGCAGCAACTGGTTTTGACTTGAACAGATAACTTCTGTTATTTTAATTGACATATAAGGAAACTTTCTCAGAGATCTCATGTCCTTCAGCAAGGCTCAGAACAGATCTCCTGACTCAGGATTGAGTCATACCAAGTGAGACAAACTACTCCTATACAAAAGAAATTAAATATTAAGAATTGGAGCCAGTCGGTTGGAATGAGCCCTAGAGGAAGAAAGGAAATGCGAGGATCATCCTTTTCTGTTCAACTGTCACGGCACAGCTGTGCTTTTCATGCTGCCCCCTTCCTCAGTGCCAGCCGTTTTCCCACCTGGCACTCATGAGCACAGGTCTTCCAGCTCTGCACTGTGTAACCAGAGCCACAAAGGCTGACCTTCGGCAACAGAGTTTAACCTAGAATTTCATATAACCAACCTACATGACCTGGAGGATTAAAGGCATAAGTACAAACGTTATAATTTTTATATTTATATATATATAAAAACAGAAATAAAGTTCTTTCACAGTCAAGGTTGCTCTATGGTTCTTCATGAGTTAATAGCTATTGTTGAGTTTGCCACAGCCATGGTAACTTCAGGGCATAGCACTGCTTTGAAAGATCAGCCACTGCTTGTAACACACACCCTGTGCTCCTTAGCAACTGTTAAATTTAAACCAGTTCCTGGTTCAAGAATGAACGGTGATGGCATAAAGCCATCTCAAAAAGGTAGAAGTACTGTTTTTCCTGAGGTTTGTCTGGTTTGTTTTCCCCTAGGATACTATTTTGGAATTAATAGTATTTGTTGTAATGTGTTATTTTCTCCTTTTCTAGCTCACTGCTGATCATCCCTGTGGTAGAATGATGGTGTCCTGTGACCAGGCTCAGCTTATGGCAAATTTGGTCAAACTCATTAAAGCTAAGAAAGTTATTGAAATAGGTGAGAGTATCACTTTGCCATCTCTGTAGCAGAATAAAGCTCCTGGCTGTACATCTCCAAATACAGCATATTTACATAAGATGTGTAAACATAGTAAGGCACTGCATACCTGTGTTAGCAAACAGGTAGGCAAACTACAGTGTAAAAAGTAGTAGTAGTATGTGATTTGCACTTACTTCCCACTTTATCTATCTGTGCATTTAGTAATGCTGGCATCAGCATGGGTGTCTTGTCAGGTCTTGAAGCAATCTGAAAAAAATAAGATAAACAGATCACTTAGGTCTCCAGCAGTTGCAGGACAGTGTGTATTCTTTCCTTCCTGTATAAACTTAATGCCAGAAGGAAAAGTTTTGCTGCACAGGCCCTGCATCCAAGCTACTTTCCTTGATGCACCTATGTTAGCAGGATGTCCCAAAGCCAGAATGACCCTGAGCAGCCAGGTATGGGTGGTCCTGGCCTAGTTGTTATGATGCCCTGATACTAGGAGAGTTTTTGGGAAAGCCAACTTAACTTGAAGCTTTGCTTAAAAGATTTTTTTTTAATTTTTTTTTTTTAAATGTAAAATTCCTCCCAACCCACTGTCACATTAAAATGAAGGGTAAAACCTTCTGAGTGCACAAATGGTTTGCCATCCTTGGTTCATTTAGGGGTTTTAATTCTAAAGGTAGCCCTGAAGTTCACTATATAGGGTTGGGGTTTTTTTCCCACAATATGCTGAGTGTTGATGGCTGTTACGATTTTCTCAGGTGTTTTTACAGGTTATAATACCCTGAATATGGCACTTGTCCTGCCAGATAATGGCAAAGTTGTTGCCTGTGATATAAATGAGGACTATGTCAAAATTGGAAAGCCACTGTGGAAGGAGGTAAGCAGCATCTTTTTTCTGTTTGGGAATGCTGTGTTTGCATGTTAAGGGATCGTAGACTTGCACATTCACCCACAAGCATTCATAACATTAAAAGAAGTTAAGACAGTTTAGTTTGGAAAGACAAATTAAGTGCTACCTGGAACCTAGAAATATCTGAACACCAGTCAGTCCCTGAGTGCAACTTTATTAGCAGGTTATTTCTTGACAATTTTCATCACTCCTCTTCTTTTTCATTTTAGGCAGGAGTAGAGCATAAAATTGATCTGCGGATTAAGCCAGCAATTCATACACTTGGTAAATAACCTAAAATACCTTAAAGCCTTCTATAAAAATAGAACACAGATACAATACCGATAAAAATTTAAGACCAAATGTGTGAATTCAGTCCCTCTGCTAACACTGAGACAACTTTGCTTATTTTTCATTTTTCCTTAACGAAAGAAAGAAAAACAATCGGGCAACTTCACAAGCTTCAGAAATTCACAGTTTTCCTGTACACTAACAGAGGGGAAGAAAATGCTTGTTGTGCATAGTGGAATCTACTGGTCACTCACTTGTCCTGTCCATCACCTTGTTTAATCTATGAACTACTATTGTCAGCTGCTTTTGGGAAAGCTGCTTAAAACAGATTAATTAGACAAAGCCTGATTTCTCTTAGCCATTGTCCATTTTAAGCAAGTATTTCTTTGTTATAGGCAGGAGGAATCTTCTGAAAGGGCTGAGGTGCAGAAAAAGTACAGAAGCCAATACAAAACTTAGATTGAATTGTTTCCAAAGGAGTTAAAATTTAAGGTGTGCTAAAAGCATGCAAGGCCATTAGAAAAGTAATGACTTTTCTCATTCAAGAGAAGAGAAGATGAGGGGCAGAGGAATACTAATATTCTGAAAATGCAAGAAATGTGCTAGGAATAGAGAAGGCAGAAGGATTTCCAGCAAAGTTGTTGGATGGATCCACAGATCCATCCATAACCCTGTATTACTGCCAAATTCATCCATCCTTTCTAATGAGAGAAATACTAGCAGTCTGCTAGGATGCACTGTCCTTGAAGTCTGATGGAATACTTCAGACAAGAAGTCCTCTGTTGGCAGAGGATAAGGGCAGGTGAGAAGGGTGGCTGAGTACCTTAGGAAGGCAGCAGTCAGCCTTCCTGCAACTGGTGATTTGGAGTCCTCTGTCCGTTTAGGAGAGCTTAAAGTGGAATTCACTCACCTTGGCCAAGAAAGGGACTACTTACAGCAATCTTCAGCTGTGATAAAGATCTCAGACAGGGTTTGTTTGTAACTCATATCATGGCACTTGATTATCCTAATATGTTTAAGAAAATGTGTATTTTCAGTCAGTGCAAAATTAGCTGAAGGTGTAGGGTGTGTTCTGTGATGAACCACTTGACTTCTTTTTACTGCACTTTTCATCTCACTGAGCTGCATTCCACCGGTTTAGAACTACTCTCTGAACTTCCAAGTAGGCAGAACTCAGAAATGAATGTTTTATGGCATATGTGAAATCTAGATAAGTGTCTGTGGGATAAGCTTTTTTAATAGTTAGCTGTAGAGGAACAGGGTGCCTGGTCAAGATACCGAAACTGTCATTTAATGAGAACTTTGACACAAACGGATTACTTCCTCCTACGCAGCATTAACCAGGGTGTAATGACTCACTTTGTTGCTCATCTAGATGATCTGTTGGCCAGTGGAGAAGCGGAAACCTTTGACTTTGCTTTCATTGATGCGGATAAAGAAACCTACAATGAGTACTATGAAAAATGTTTGCGCCTCATAAGGAAAGGGGGAATAATAGCTATTGATAATGTAAGTACTCCACTTGTAGTGGTAGTAGCAATGGGAATTACTGCTTTTGCTTCTGGGAAAGGGGAAAAGCCACAGTGGATTTCTGCTGATGTGACTTCTGACCTACAACTCGATTTCCAATTGTTTGTTCCATGTTATGCAAAGGAGGCTTTCAAAATTAAATATAAATTCCTGAAGAAATCTATATGAAACACTAATATAAGCAAGGAATAAAACTCTATAGAAGTAAGAGGTAATGTGTTAAATTTGTTACTACAGAAACAGTCTGTGAAACAAAGTTACCAAGATTTTTGTAATTCATTACAGAGAATGCTTTGTATTAATTTGTCTTGTAGTGCATTTCCTACTATGTGCAGAGCCCATCAAAGACAGTACTTGTAATCAGTAACTACTAGTAAATTATCAATTAATAACTTTTACTAGAAAGAAAGAACAATTTTAAACTTCAGGCACCTTCAGGTTTATGGTGGCAGCTGAATAGATCTGTTTGATTTTTTTTTTTTTTTATGTCGGCTTCTAATTTGCAGTGAAATTACAATTAGCCAATTCTGTGGACTCCCAATTGCACTTGTTTCTGAAAGTTTCATGCCAGAGACCGCTAGAAATCTGAAATACAAAAAGCAATATCTATTTCTAGAAAACATGCAGGACCCCTTCCAAAGCTTCCTTTGTGGTCCAAGGAACATATTGGGACAAATGAAGTGCATGATGTCTCTCTTTTTTTTTGATAGGTCTTTTGGAGTGGAAAGGTGCTAAAACCAGGAAGGAATGACTTGACAGCCCAGAGCATGCACCGCCTCAATGAGAAGCTTCTCAGAGATGCACGTATCAGTATCAGCATGCTCCCAATGGGGGATGGCCTCACATTAGCATTCAAGTTGTAACTGGAGGAAGACCAACATATGAGAAACATCAAATCATCAGGGGAAAGGCAGGCAAAGCAGTATCAGAAATGGTTATTTAACCTACGTTTCTACTGGATAGCATAGCCAGGGAAAGTATGCTTTAGGAACAGCAGGATCCTAAGAGTAGTTAAGTAGGGAAGATGTATTTTTAGATCTACTGTGGTTTCTTATCTTAATTGTAATAAAACAAGAAAATGTGTGTGAGGTTGTCCTTGTAAGGTAGTGGCTGGAAAAAAAGAAAAAAAATCTCTTTGTAGAAGTTCCAAGTGAATCAATAAAACAAAGTAATTTTCTTTCCTAAAATAGGCTACCGAGAGCAGAATAAGCAGTCATACCATCAAAATAAAAAGAAATGTTAGAAGTCATAACAGAAAAATGGATTTTTAATGAAATGTTCATGATATGACATCAGGGAAATTGCAAGCCTTCTCAAACTAATAATGTTGAAAGTCACTGGTAATCCTTGAAGGGTACTACATAAGAAGGCTCAATTACACACCATCTGGGAGGGATGGCGGGGAAATATACTGAAAAGCATGTCAAAGGGCGCACAGGATTTCCAATATAAAGAACTCCCTGAAATCTTATATGCCAGGACACCCTATGTAACAGTGCAGGTTCTGATTTTTTTGAAGTCAAAATAAGGAAGAGCAAATGAGCAAGAAGGAAACCAAAACAATTCTTCCTCTTTCCTCACTCCCTCCCACCTGTCCCCCAAAGAAGCAACTTGCACTTTCCTAGGAAACAAGCACATAGCAAGTACAGAATATTGGCATCAAGTTTCCAGAAGGAAAATTCTGATTATATACAATACAACTGGGTTAACTGCAAACAGGTTCCCTTCCCTAGGCAGTATCTAACAAAATTATGTTTTTTCTGCAACCTAATATTTTTCCTATGGTATTAACTTCTATTTAACTTCATTTGATGTTGTCATCCATTACTCTTAGTGATGCATTCTACAACATTTTTGATTGCAAAGCAGTTGTTGAGAAAGCTCACCTTACCTGGGACCAGTGAAAGAGAGTTGAGAGGGCAAGAGGCATATTGAAGAGGCTAGAGAATAAGAATCCAACTAATGGCTTCTTTCCATGGTGAACTACAAATGGCAATAACAAATTTTTAGAGCTTTTTATTTCAGCCTGAAATTCTTACTGCAAAGAAAACCTAATTAAACAAGAAAACACAACTATAATTTACAGACAAAAGCTCCACTGGCTACTGTTTTGGGGGACTGATACACTGAAAGCTTATCATGTATATTAAGGGAAAAAGTCACTCAAGAGTTGTTGGCCTCTTGTAGGGAAGCCATATCAGAACTAAGAGCTTCTTCCATTTGCTTAAGTACTGCACTTGAATGATTCAAAACACTGAGGACAAAGAGTTCAAGTTAGAACCAGCTACTCAACTCATATTTTTTAAATTTTAGCTGGCTGGCTTAGATTCCAATAGAGTGCAGACATTTAGGTCACAGGTCTTACCCAGCTCAGACACTTGTGGTAGTGTATTGCAGTAGGAGAGTAATGAAGAAAGGATGGTTTCAGACTAGGGCTAAGAGTGAGGAGATGTCAGTTCTACTTCTATCACTTCCACTTAAAACCCTGATTCAGCAAAGTGAATCAGGATGTGCTTAAGTACTTCACCAAATTGCAAACTAGCTGCTGTAAAATAAAATCCATCCTCCGAGAAGGCCAGGACAAGGTGTGTATGGCCCTTAAATGAGATTTTAAATAGGGCGTAAAACTTGCCCAGTTTCTTTTTCTTTGTACAGTTTTACCCTCAGAGCTTCGGTCCTCTGTGTGCCTTGATTGTCTTACCTGGTTAAAAGAAATAACACCTTACTAAAGTCTTGATGACCATAACAGCTTTCAGATGGAGTGGCTAAAGGAATATACAAGATCATTTTATGTTTGAATGCAAAGATTCTATCTGTGATGTACATTGTAATTTTACTATTTAAGTAGATCACAAAAAATCATAAGGGTTACAAACACAAAAGGGGACACCAATAGCTGGAGCATCATCTCAAATATTCCTGCTTTCAGAGTATAGACTGATCATCATGAGTGTGCTAAGAACCATTAAGAATACATGACCTGCCCTAAAAATACTATGATGCCCTTTCCCAAATGTTCGGAAGTCACTGGAAGGTTGATCACAAACATTGTAACTGTTTAGTTACTAATTTCTAAGGTACAAAAATCCTCTTAATAAAGCTGAGCCAAAAGAAGGACAAGCACTGTTAAGTAACATTTTAGCAACATTCAAAACTAGATACAATCATATAGAATCATAGGTTTAGGTTGGAAGTGACCTCAAAGATCATCTAGTTCCAACCTCCTGCCATAGGCAGGGACACCTCCCACTAGAACAGGCTGCTCAAGGCCTCATCCTACCTGACCTTGAACACCTCCAGGGAGGGAGCAGCCGCAACCTCCCTGGGCAACCTGTGCCAGTGTTTCACCACCCTCACTGTAAAGAACTTCTTCCTAACATCATTTAAATCTCCTCTCTGCCAGTTTANACTGTGCCACACAGCTTGGTGTCATCTGCAAACTTGCTGAGAGTGCACTCGATTCCTCTGTCCATGTCACTGACAAAGATGTTAAGCAGCACTGATCCCAGCACTGACCCCTGAGGGACACCACTTGTCACTGGTCTCCAGGTGGACATTGTGCCCTTGATCACCACTCTCTGTATGTGACCATCCAGCCAATTCCTTATCCAGCAGTGTTCCACCCAGCAAGTCCATGTTTTTCCAGTTCGGTGACCAGGATGCCATGAGGGACAAAGTCAAATGCCTTATATGATGTTCATTTATTTAAAAGCTCCTGTTCTTTGAGTGGTGGGAACTGACAAAGTCCTCATCACTGAATCTAGGGGAAGACATTTCAAATACCTGAGGCTAAAGCCACATGTAGTAGGCTAGCATTTTGCCTCTGCTTTGGACTTTGCTCCATTTTAAATATGCAGAGCATAGTGTGAGCACTTAATCAAACCTGTCTCCACCCTGATCACGTAATTACCATTAGAAAGAATAGCAATGTGTCCCTAAACTATAGATTGATGAGCCATCTGTAAGCTGAAACAAAGAGCAGAAGGAAGCTTAATTGAATCAAATATTTAGAATACATTACACTCTATCTTGTAGTTACTCAGAAGTTGGCCTTCTCTTCAGGCTTCTGTCCTGCACATCTGGAATTCATATCCATTAACTGCATTTATTCCTTCAGCCTTACTATAAAGTGACTGCTGATAATATGTAATTACGGTTTCATTCAAGTGATGACTCACCTTTAGGAACTTTGTGGGGATGATGGGAATTTAGGTTTAAATTAGGTGGTGAGAGTGGACCTCATGGTAATACAGCATAAATCTTTGTCTCTAGTGATGAGATTATATATGGGAGCTTATGGGTCTGCTCACCACTCCCAGGTCACACAGCTGGCTGAGCTCACATTATAGTGGCTGAGGATTTTCCATCCCTAAAGAGGAGCTGACATGGAGGGTACAGCTGCTGCTCAAACCCTATCGGCCAGCTCTTCATGCAACATTGGCGTCTCCTCTAGTTGCAAGGATTGACCCCAGAGAGGCCAACACAGGTGACAGATGCACAGCTGGAACTTGCTCAGAAGAAAATGGGCCTGAAGAATAGTGGATTAAAATCAAACAATCAACCAGCCAGTCCCCTTAGTGCAGTAACTCCCTGAAGCCACCATGAGAATGAAAGCATGTAGTTCTAGCTACTGATCTGGTATCTCAGTCCCTGCTCCAAAGGTGTCACATTTGAAATGGTGTGGCAGGATCCTTCTATGGGTGACAGAGAAAGGAACAGGAGACTGCTTCAGAGCAGACTTTGCATCTCTGCTAGCTAATTAAGTACACAGCAATCGCTTGGCAGTGTTGCCATGCTCCTGTTTTGTGCTGGCCTTCTTTGATACACCTGGGGAAAAGATAGCAAGAGATAGGAGTTATCTACAGTTTGGAAATCACTCGGGACTCAGACTGGGTGCCTCAAAAAAAGAGACTACTCACTGTGCAAGGGTGGACACAGCAGTTCTTGAAAGCTCAAGGATCACTTCTGTATTGTCAGCGCAGCACTCTTGAACATGCTGGGACACGTGTGGGACAAATCAGGGAGCATCATCGGTCTCTCACATTGCTGTAAGCCTAAAGGAAAACTGGGCTTCTGGCTGTAGCGTAACTTAGAGGCATTTGGTTGAACCTCTGATACTGCTGCCCCTCTTTCTTTTAACAAACTCATCGAGTGTTTTTTATCTGAGTTTAGCTACATTACACGCAGACTACACTTTCTGTGAAGTGCTGCTAGTGAAGGACAATTAGCAAGCTTTCTGTGATAAAGCCCTTAGGATACAGATAAAGAAATGGGAGTAACAATCTCATCCAAATCTCCTCCTTCAAAGCATGAGCAACTTTCCATACTCCCCAGAAGCCTAGCAGCTCAGACCTGAGGCACATACCATGTCTCAGGCACTGCAGTCCTCATGATATTTGGGTGGCAACTGCAGCAAGCACCATTATCTTGCAACTGGCACCTTTTTGATGTCCTAGTAGCACAGTTACCTTTATCTCAGTTCGTGTTCTCTTTATCACTTGAAGAAATCCATGCTAAACGGTCACTGCAGGGGTAAATAAGGTAAGATATCAGTAGTTTTAAAAGACTGTTCTCCCTGCTGGCTGAGATGAAAACAGTTTGGTTTTATCTAACCAAACTACAGAAACTGCCTCCTCCATCTCTTGCACTACCACAAGGAACATGACCATGCTGAGCAGCTCTGTCTGTTCTTTCAAACAACAGGAATGCCGACACATTCGGATAATCTACGGACTCCTCAAACACAAGAGGTCTGAGCCCACGTCTAGGTAGTTTGCAGCACATTTGATTTTACTACTCTTTTCGTTTTAACAGAGTGCAGGAACTAGCATGTCATTCCCAGAATGAAAATGTAGAGAGCCATAAAAATAAAATTAGAAGAGTCTTTTGGGGAGGGATTTACCGATGAAAATCCAAATGAAAAGTACTGAGCAGGAAACAACAAAGCAAATTCTTCCCTCTTTGTGCACTTATGCTGCAGATGAGCATTTCCTGCCATAGTAAGCACTGAAATTTATTCAGGGAAACTTAATCATATTTTTTTCTTTGTCTCCTTGCCCATCAGTTGCTCAGCTCTCTCGTCTGACAAGCCCTTCCCAACTGCATGTAGTGCCCAGTGATTTGCACTGGAGTGAAATCTCTGCAGAAGTATGAAGCATTACCCCTGCATAATTCTAATCACACACAACTTGATCTCATGCATTTGCAGCTACCCATGTTTTCTAAGTCACTTGTTTTACAATGATAATTTTTAAAGCAATGTTTTGAAAAAGGAAATGAACAAACATAAAACCTGTAGCAGAGGGAAATTAATGTGGGATCAGACAAGTTATTTATCTTTCTTTTTTGCTCAGTGCAATACTGTAAGGATAAACGCATAACTAGCTGCTTTAATATTTACTCCTATTATAGGAAAAGTAAACATTGATGATAAGTCACTGCTTTCCAGGATTAGATTTCATATTTTAGAAACTGCTTTAAATTAATGCAGAAGCAAACATTATCTTTTCTTCTTATTCATATATTTCCCTAATGAGTTCCAAGCAAATTGTGCCTACTTATATTTTATAATTTTAAATAATTAAAACATTTTATGGAGGCAACTAAAATTCTCCCCAGAGTTAGCAGAAAGATTATTGAACAGATCTGAAGCTACAAGGGAAAAATTATTATTTAGTTTAAAGGCTCATAATTTTAATCCTATTCAGCTACTGAAAATCCAAGAGATGCTGAATTTTTACAGCAACCTTTTGAGTTATACTAGGGTAGAGACTTGGATTATGTTGGTGAGCTCAAAGTAGTAACTTTTTTGAGTTCATGAAATCAGATTTGCAGAAGATAGTTAATGAGAGAGTGTTACTGCTGCTGTCACAAGTAAATGCCATGCCCGGCTACTGAATACATACATACAGCACAGTATTCATTACACAGGACAGAGCCTGGCTCTAGAGTCACAACACCAAAAACTGGAATCAAACCCACAAATGAAAAACATCAACAGAAGTAGTCCACTCTCAATAGAGAGCTGTTCCACAGGATGCACAGGCTCTACGTGTCACGTTGCGTGGCATGGCCACAGGAGTCCCATAGGATTATGACCCAGATGTTACTGGCCTGTGGCACAATCTCTAGTAACAGAAAGGGGATTTCTACCAGCACAGGAAAGAACAACCAAACCAACCAAATCACAATAACAAAAAAGAAACAAGAGAAACATCTTTTTTTCACAGACAGGTGCAAAAATACTGGTAGAAAAGAAACAAATACTTGCAACTCCAGATGAAAATGAAAACCAGTAGCAACTGAAGACAAAACTTAGGCTTCTTTTTAAGGAAACCAGAATAGAACCTCTTGCTCACCCATGATGTCATTTTTATTATTTCATGTGTGGGGTTTTATCAGGAAACAGACAGTAGGAGTTCTCATTTAAAGGTAAGCAAAACATTAGCTCCTTGAAGCAGCTCTTAGGGGGAAAAAAAAAAAAAAAAAGGAAAGGAAAGAAACAACCAAAAAAAAAAAAAACCCAAAACAACCTATGAACAAAAAAAATCAAACAAAATGAACCACCAAAAACCCAAAACACCACAGAAAAGAAATTACAAAAATTAGGCAAATTGTCCATAAAGAACCAAAATGCTGACTTCTAAGCATTATTGTTTACCCTATAGGACCTATCCTTTTCCTTATAACAGCTAAATTTACTTGGGCAGTGGCTTCATGCCCTGGTTTTGGCTAGAATAGAATTAATATTCTTCCTAGTAGCTGGTATAGTGGTGTGCTTTGGAATTAGTATGAGAATAATGTTGATGACACACTGATGATTTCATTTGTTCTTAACGACTGTTAATACTAAGTCAATGATTTTTCAGTTTCTCTTGTACTGGCAGTAAGAAAGTGGGAAAGGAACCAAACTGGATGAAGAAATATTCCATACCATATGACATCATGTCCAGTATATAAACGTGGGGGAGTTGACTGAGATGGGCACATCATTGTTTGGAGACTGGTTGAGCAATTGCATTGTGCATCACTTGTCCTTCTTCAGTTTTAGTTGCCTCTCTTTTTATCTTCTTTTCGGTTATCTTTCTTTTCATTACATTTTTTTTTCAATTTAAGAAAAAAACCACAATTATTATTTTTTTTTATCTCAACCCACAAGTCTTATTTGTTTTCAATTCACTGGAGTGAACACTGAGGAGATAGGAAGTGCCTGCAACTAGACACTAGTCTAGTTGCTGACTGGGGTTAAATCATGGTGCTCAATGCTTACTTTATTTCTTTATAAGGCACATATTTCTGCATTTGTCTACTACAAGTCAACATTGCAGATGTCTGCTACAGGTCAAAATCTGGAAGGCAGGAGGAGGAGTAACAGCTGCAATCAGCAGAAGTATAAAGTTGTGAGATGACAGTGGACACCTCTGAATCCAGGTGGTGGCTGGCTACACAAGAGACAGGGAAGTGGCAGCAGGACCTTCACACTGCTCCATGTAGAAGGGCCCATCCCTGCCTCCACCTATGACAAAGTCCAGCTCCGCAGCTACAGGTGAGAAAAAGTGCCTCAGTTGCCTTCACCAACAGCTTCCACCTAGCTACTGATAGCTCCTCAGCCTCCTGGGCACATCAGCAGGGTATTGCTGTGCCATTTCTGCAGTGTCACCTTCAACGTCCTCTAGCCATCTAAATGTCAGCTGCTATAAAATGCTCCCCTAAGACCCTAGTACATCTTTTCAGTGTAATTAGTGTGGTCGTTCCAAAGCAGAAGCCACAGTTAACTGTGCAACTACTGTGCCATCATGTACTATATCAAAGAGATTAATACAACCTGAAAGGAAGGGTCCTCCTTAGACTTCATTGAAGAGCTGGATTATATTCTAGTGAGCCTCAAAGACATCCTCAGTGCAAAGTGCCAGTAACTCATTATTAGAGTGCAATTACAAAACAATATTCAGGAGGTCAAACTCCTGATAAAACAGGTCCTATACAAAAAGCTGCAGTTTCTCAAGTAGCGTGTAGAGCAAGTTCCTATGTTTCCCTTGGGTATTCCCATGCCTGTTGTGAATTTTAGGCACAGTCATTTCCTGCGAAACTATTCCCACCAACAGAACAGACTAAAGTTTGCACAAGTAATCTTAATTTGATGATCAAGAATTCTGCATTATTGTTCTTATGTGCTCCTTCCTGACTTTATTAGGTCTTATTTTACTTCTTTTGCCTTAAAGCAAATAAACTGAGAACCTATAAACAGGAAGATATTTGGCTTCAGGCAGCCTGTGCCAGTAGAGAATTCTTAGGTCTCAGAAGAGCCATGCAGCCTTGTGCTATGGTCACCTTTTTTCATCAGAAGAGATGGAGCAAATTAGGGAGCCACCAACACAAGTTTTAACTACCTTTTCTATGATTAATTATCTTCTCTTTCTGTTTAGTGTTTATCTCCATTAAAACCAGTTTGGTGGTAACAGCTATAGCAACTCCAAATCATCTCAACTAATTCCATGTACTTTTCCTCCATGGGATCAAAGGCTACCAGGTAGAAAGGAAGAAAAACAGAGGAGAGAGAAGGACGGGAGGAGAGGAAACAATGGATTTTCCTGTATTCACATTTTTCATGTGAAAGAAATTATTAAAATTAAAGCCTTTCATTTCCTGGAAAAGTTTACTTCTCCACCTCTGTTTTCCTTCTCTCTCTTGCTGCTAACCAGGCTGAGGTTTTTGTTTCTGAAACCCTGCCCCTCAGGTAGCCTTTTGCTGTGGTGTGGGTTGCTCAGCTCACACAGCCAAGGCAGGCATGTTCCCCCTTGAAACAAACACAACACAGCTGTGCATGTGGGGAAGGTTGCTACAAATGGCTGCAGTGGGACTTGCCTGCTACACTTCTCCAGGTGCAACTTGAGGCCATTTCCTCTCATCTTACCACATGTTAATAGAGAGAGGAGACCAACACCCATCCCATTACAACATTGATTCCCTAAACAGTGAAGAGAACTGCTAACACTCACCTGCTGCTGTCTCTGCCAGCAAAGGCACTACAGCTGGCAATGTAGGAGGTGGTCATTTCCACTTGCCACATCCATGGGGATGTCTGTCAGAGCTGGTCCAAAGCTCAACTGATGAACCTCCCAAGTATGACAGTGAGTAGCCTGCATTCAAACACTATTACAGCAAACAAAACTACCCCCTCTCCTGCCACAGACAGGATTTAGTCCAGATTAAAGGACACTCACTGAGCACCACCACCACCACCACCAAGAGAAGGCAGAAATACTCACTGCCCTGATTCCAAAAGCACACGCTGCCACCTACAGAAGTAAAAGTCATACCAGGTTACTTTCATGATCAGTTGTAACCCACTCAATCCACTCAACAACATAATAAGGTAAAAATTCACTGTAACTCTGAATTTCACCTAGGATAAGGTCCAGCCCCCAGCACCAGGGCAGTTGGCAGTGGACCTCTTCCTCACAGACCCCAGCAGCTGAGGGCTTCAATACACCTAGCAATGATGGGTTTGCATGCTCTGCTTGGGCAAGGAAACAAGGCCTCCCAAGAGTGGAGTCAGACAAAATAAGGCACCCACCAGTACTAGGTGGCACAGAACCCATAGCAGCTGTGCCAGCCACATGGTTAACTGCCTGGCACACTGTACTGATTTTATCCAGGAAAGACAGGTTTTGTACAGTCCTGAACAAAATAGCCCAGACAAAAGCTGTGTGCTCCCTCACCTTCAACTAAAATATCTAGCACAACACCTTTCCAACAGCCTTACCATGTAAAGGGGATGATGATGTGGTGGCTCTCTTCTCTGTCCCCATGCTCCAATTTCTTAACTGGGACTTAACTGCAAAGATGGGGGAAGAGTTTGTGAGGTACCTGTGTTTCAGCAGAGCAAAGTCTCTGGTCTGCAGCCACATGCCCATACTGCTGGCACACCACATGGCCACCATAGGGGCTGTTCAGCCCTGCCGTGGTGTCTGATGCCATCAGACATTGCAAGATCACAAGTCGGCCAACGTTTTGAATCCTTCCTCTTTGCCTTCTGTTTTGTTTTTTTATTTGGTTTTTATGTTTTTGTTTTTTGCAGCTAGTGTGCCCAGTCCTCTTGTCAGCAAGCACTTCACAGAACGGAGGGTAGCTAGGACGTGAAGGGATCTTGAATCTTTTGCAGGTTTCTACAAAGGTATTGTAAAATCAAAAGGAGAGCAGCAGTTATGAAGATAACTTCCTTCCTTCATTTTGTTGAGATGGGAGAGCAGATTCACCCAGGAACCAGCTGTCATCCAGTGTAGATAGAGAACAGGGTGAATCACTCCGAGACCAGTGCGCTCCTGGCACTCTTAGACACGGGGCTTAAGGACATCCAAATGCCACCGTACGCAGGGGCTTCCCTCTTCTGATGCTATTGCTCTATCTCAGAATCAGGCTTAGGCTTACTTCAGTTTGGCTTCTCCCGCTGGCTGAGGAAAAGCTCTCGGGACATGCCCAAGGAAGCAGCACTCCGGACGCCACTACCTGCGCGGCTTTCAAGAAGGGCCAGGGGACACCAGCAACCACCAGATGGCGCCATTAGCCCGCGGCCGGGCGGCAGCGCGGAGCGAAGCTGCCTCGTTTTCTTCCCGGGCGGCGGGAGCGGAAGCAGTCCCAACTGGGACAGTCGCACCCTTCCTAGCTACCACAGCGGCAGTGCGAGGATTGGGTCACTCAAAACAGTAAACTACAATGCTTTGTCAGCAGTTGCAGGGAAAAAGGTCTCGACTGCATCTATGCAAAAAAAACAACACCCCACCCCACCTTGCAGCCAAGCCCCAAACATGGCATAACAAAATGTGTAATTTCTTAAATGAAGAAATGTTCCTAATAAAGACTCAATTAAGGTGTTTTTATAATGCCACTACGAATCAGTAAAAGATGGATTCTTGTGAGATGCTTCCTCAGCTCTCTCACTTGTGCTAGGCCCAGCTTTGGGGTGAGCAACTTATGACTACACTAGCACATCCAAACTTACTCCATGAAGCACACCAGCATCAGACAGATTATATAATAGCTATTTAATATTTCAGCGCTCATAGGAGCACAGGCAAAGTAAACAAAAAAAAGATACCAAGTCACTGTCAATGCAAAACCATTAAACTTGGCCCACTACATTAGCACTAGGATCTTCCCCCATCAGTCCAGATCAGACCATCCCATGAGAAGATTCACAAACTTTTTAAAGACTTCTGATGTGTGTGTCAATTAGCCATCAGTAATTGTACTACTAAATTGAACTACTGGATTTTCAACATCAAACTCTCTTTTTAGAAACAGATCCCGTAGCAAAGGTCAAATCTTTGGAGCTAAAAAACTGCCTGCTATTGCTAAATGTCCATCAGAGCTTTTCTGAACACCAGTAGATAAATGCAGATACGAACCCCAAATATTTTGTTATGTCCTTCTTACCATGAGGTGCTGGGGCAGACCCAGGAACAACAATAAGGGAAACATCAGTAAAACAGAACGAATGCGCACAACAATTGCTATAATCTGTGGTTGTATTCCTATTCCAGATTGAGAACAGAAATATTCCACTGCAACTGACAAATGACAAACCCACTTGCAACAGATACCTTTCATACCACTTAACAACTCAAATAGCTGGGGGGGAGGGGAAAACACGGGCAGCTTCCCTATCTGCTGACTCAAAGGAAGCATTTGTACCTGACATTAAAACACTGCTGCAGGTGCAAACCTGTATTTGTCAGTGGCCTACCTTGCATAGAATTGCTTGTCTTTGCTGACTTGTATGGTAAGGAAACAAGAACTTTTGACATAAGCAGGGCTGAATCATCTGTGCGTGGGTGATCTTCTGGGTTCTACTTCCTATGAAAGTGCAGTTACCATAGATTCAAATGCATCTTTGTGCCCAGTAGATGGACTATTATAGTAACACGCCAAACACCAGAAGAGAACGTTAGAGGGCAGCAAGCACACTCTACTACTACCTGGCTTTACCCCAGCAACAGCCAAGCTATCCGCTTAAGCTGACTGGCCCCACCAGGAGGGACAAAGGATGAGGGCTGACCTGGGTTTGTGGGGCTTGTAATATATTCTATAATTTGCAAAGTCTGCTGTTCTGGGTTTGGTTTTTTTGGGGTTTTTTTTTTTTCCNTTTTTTTTTTTTCCGTTTCTTACCTAGTTTTCGTGGAGGGCTTCATCTATTTTATTCCAGTTTGCACACAAGAGCAGCAGAGAAGTCTGCAAAAACTGTCCTGGGCTCCTTTCCTCTTTGCCCACCCGGAGAGGAGGTGAAGAGGAGGGAGAAAACCTGTTGTAACTGGACTGCTGGAACTCAGCTGCCAGCAGAGTTAAAACCAGGATATCAAAAGGAAAAGTAAAAGCCTGTGCCCCAATATTTGGCGATAAAAACTTCCCACACACATTCCAAAATAGTTCCACATTTTCTGGGTTTGAATGACTGCAGTGTGCAAAAGGAATTTAAGAACATATCACATCAAGCTTAACCAAGCTTAACAAAGTTAACTGAAACAAGCTGGAGAATTTCTGTGGCACAAGAACATAAAAATGTTAGTCACTTAAACGGTAACTCATAAAATCCAGGGCATCATAATCTCATGTAAAAGGGTTTTTTATTTATGAAAGTGTGATTAAATCTCCTGGTAATATGCACAACCTCTACTCCAGCTGTAACAGGCAACGCTACAGTTCAAATAAACAAGATGCACAGCCATGCTCGGGTCATCAGTTATTTCAAGTGGTTTTATTTTATTCAGAATGACACCTGAGGAAAGGCTGGCTAGCACTGAAAGTTATTATTAAGGCATTTTAATGGTCCTATCAAAATGGAACTATTTATCAACATTCCTCACCACAACACTCCAATTACACCACCAGCTTGTGAAACAAACTTCAAAAGTTAGTCTGACACCCAGTTTTTTTTAAGTCTCACTTGAGAGATGTCAAGAGACACACTGGACTTCCTTTTCGCACTCAAAAGTGATTTGTAACAGAAGGCTTTACGAAAACTCATGTTTTTACAGTTCTCTTGCCTACTGCAGAGATCTGTTTATTTCTCCAGTTGCCTATTAGCATTCTAAAATATGAATCTACTTAATGTTTAAAGGCTAAGGACTAGTAAAGTGATGCACATGAAAACAGAGTAAAACAGATAGGTTCAAAGCTTTCCATTACATATTTGTATGAAGGGTATGAGAGAGGGCAATATGCCCTTTTATTTCACTTTCCTCTTTGTGATCTCAGGAAAAACAGCAGATGAGCAGGTAGCGAAGAAAAGAGAGTAGTTCGTTTTAAAACGTGTCAGACCACTACAAGGCTACCAAAATTCTTTAAAAAAAAAAAATCTATATATATAAATAAAAAATATCACTGTTGAAGCCATGATGGTTTAAGGATGCAATCATGCATCATTTTTAGCAAAAGGCAGAGTCCTTTATTTGCCCAACTGGATGGTGTATACAGGCACAGAGCATTTTATTTCTCAGAAGCCTGGACATACTTTGCGAGGCACCAAAGATGGTTGTATTAAAAAGAGAACCTGTACTAAAATTCACGTCTGGCTGCACGGTCTCTTAAGTAGTCTACCACACAAGAATACTTCAGACTATTGAAATAAAAGTGTACAGTAAGAGAGCGACAAATTGCACCTTACATGCTTCTTCCACCACCACATGATAGAACTGCTCCTCAGAAAAGGGCACTTAAGTCACAGAGGTACTTCTAAACACAAATGCTAGCAAACCTTGTCACAACAAAACTAGTTAAATATACTAAGAAGTCTGCTCAAGAGCCTGGCCTAGAAGCAGAAGCTCTGCTCCATCTTCTGCAAAGAAAGTGGTCCAACTTTTCCACAGCTACAGCCTTAACGCAAGCAGTTTACAACAGCGTACTCAAGAATCTGTGCACGAAGGCAACAAAGCCAGATGAAACAAGACCTCAGGCAAATCACTAGGACTTTTACAGGGGTTAAGTCTAATTCAGCTTGCAAACCAGAGACAAAGCTTCCTGATCATAAGCTAACCACCTACTCAAAGTAAGCTGTTGTGAACTACAGACTGCAAGACCAAGTATTAAGATATCTTTTTCACTGATGAGAGACACTCAGGGCATTCCCCTGAACTCAGTAAATCTCTCTGGCTCATACAGCAAGCACTGTACTACATGTATTTAATATATTACACATAAAAAGCATTCACAGCTAGTTACATTTGACCTTAAATGATGTTATGATCACAGATCAGATGTCCCACGTACTTGCATTCCATCTTAATTCTATCCTGGCAAAACATGAGATTTCTGCATGTTTCTGGGCTTAAACGTGTATCTCAAATTCTGTTCGTTCATTGAAGGGAAAGCAAAATTGGATGCATTTTCCTCTATCTTCCTTTAAAACTAAGCTTTTATTTCAGTCATTTTAAGCAGAAACCTCTCTCAGCAGTTGGGATAAGCAGTCTGCTATACCATTACACTGTTACATTCAGTTGCAGGGACATGTCTCACTTCATACAAATATAAGCAAAAGGTGCGTTTGTGGTGAGGTTTTTCACCCCTTGGGCAGAAGCATGAAGTTCTTAAAAGATTCAGTGCGCCAAGTATATAATCCTGCACTCTCTGCATCAGGAAGCCAACCAGTAATGCAGTAAATCTTGCCTGTGGAACACCACTGTATCATGACAAATCTTACCTGACAGAAAAGCACATTCAAATTGCTTGAGGAATCCAGCTGTTCAGTGAAAACCGTATATATTCAGTGTTGTCATGGGTGGGGTGGAGGTCCTTAATTGCACAATGGTATAGAGCACTACTTGGATTATTTCAAGTTAAAGCTTAAAACATTAAGTTTAGCACTACCCTCATATCTTCATTCTTAAAGTATCTGAGGCACAAATATGTGTGTGTACTTGTTTTATTCATGATTTTTCTTGGGATACCAAATGTATTTCTCCTTCAGGTGATTTAACAAAATAGTTGACCTCATTTAAAAACATCCACTGATCCATTTTCATTCATTGGCAATACTGAATGTTAAAAGGAACATAAAAACAAACATGCACACAATTGTACAGTTTTCATAAATGTCTATTTTATTATTTGTGGGTGGCGCATTAAACAGTTAAATACATTTAAATAACGTTTAAGTGACCGCACTACTGCAGAATTTTAACTAGATGGGTAACCAATTTAACTAGAAACCAGTTCCAGTTAACAAGTAACTGTCTAAATACTTCAAATACAACTGTTGTTCTAGGTCATCCTTCTTGGGGAAGAAAAAAAAAAAAAAAAAGGCCTGGTCACATTAGAAATACATTTTAAGGCCAAATTCTTCTGATATCCCTTCTCTGCAGCAGTTTCTTCTCCTTTTTAAGCCTCCAATTCCAGGCCAAGACCAAGTTTATGGCCACCAGCATTGATGCTCTTTCCATCTATCAGGGCAGAGAGTGTAAGCTTCACACCTGTAAGATTTTTAAGCAACATGTTTACAATAATCAGAGTAGCTTTCATGAAACTCAATCTCCATCACTACAAGTCCCAGTTGTACTTTTTTTTTTTTTCTATTTCATTAATTTCCTCTAAAGATTTCTACAGAAAAAATAATTCACTCATTAAATCTACTGGAAGCTATTCACGTGAATCAAGGTGGATGCTTTGTGTCAATACCGTGGCGTGAAGTGGACATGCAATGTCCCCAACTGGTAAGTACACAAGACCTCATCTTTTCTAAATTAAGGTGTGCAAACGAGAAGGAAAATTATGCATAGAAAGACAAAGACTTGCATCAAGGAAGAGAGAGAACAGAACTACAATTTGTACTGGTTTTCAAATAAGGAACTAACTAATGGTAATACAACATTCGCAGGTGTTCTTGTATTCAAACAGAACGATTTAAGTTCTTTTCACTAAATATGAAGAGCAGGAGATGCGTTCTTTATTAATTGTCAAGACACATCCTAATTCCATTTAGTATGGCTGGAAAAAACAATGCTGAAAACCAAACGAACTACTTTGTACAGCCTAAAGTTAAACTGTTGAACACAACATAGTCCATTCCTACACAAGTCAGTGATGAACATAATGCAGAAATGCCATTACATGCAACATAATTTGTCTTGTTTGGATAAAGATTTGATTTGTAGTGTAAGCAAATGCAAAACATCTACTTTTCCTTAAACAAAATTATTATGAAAAAGGGAAATAATTGCATGTAAATCCAGAGACCTCAAAAATTTTCTTTGTGATATATAAAAGATATATATAACAATATCTCTTACCTGGTCTCAGAGTCTGGGTATAACCCACTCCAACTAGACTAGAATTGTTCACTTTTGCCTAAAAAAAAAAAAAAAAAAGCAGACAAAAGCAACTGAAATATTGGTAACCGATTAATTTGTTCTTAACATTCAGAAGCTACAATAACTACAGCAATATTGCCATTATCGACTCAGACAAGATTTAATTGTTCTTTCAGTATCTCTGTGCTTACTTGATTCTCTCTTTCCAGGTACGAGCTTGCACATCAACTTGGTGGTAAAGAAGTAACATACATAAAGAACATCCAGAACGTAAAGGCAGGGAGAACTGTTACCGCAGTCTAGTTTGGCAACTGAACTTTCCCACCTGCTCCCTTTTCAGAAGGCTACAGCAATTTATCACCTCAGTCTCCCAAAACAAGCCACAAGAATCCTCCTCTACATTCATATGACTACAAAAGGATTAAATTGCAGGTCAAATCAGTCAAGCTGCAAATATTTCCTAGTATCATCATAAAGAATGTGCAAAATTATTCAGTTCACTTCATACCATTTCTTCTACAGGATGATTTCAACAATCCAGGTTAAATTCCACTTCAGAACATAGAGAAAACTATGAGCCTATCACCTTTTTAACCAGTATTGCCAGAGTTCTTATGGTGAGAACGTCAGAGCTCTTCAAAACCCATTTTAAGGAGAATTAAAAAAAACAAACAAACAAAAAAACCAAACAACCAAAAACCTGTAAACTTACAGAACTTCAGAGGTTTTTTTTCATTTAAAAAACCCCCAAACCTTAAGTTCTCCGGAGAAGCACAACATTTTACAGTCAGACTCTAAAAGAGGTTTTGCTTTATGCAACATTACAGAATTTAAATAGCGCTAGTTTAATTTTAACTGGCTGGATTGTTAAGTATAATTCCAACAAGACTTCCTGACCTGTTACCTCCTTTTGTACTATTAAGACAGAGATTCACAGAAAGTAAAAAAAAAAACCCACACTGTGCTTAGCATAACACTTATGGTTAGAGCCATACTTACAGAGATAGAAGCAGTGGAATCCAACTTGTATTTAGCTGCAATGCCAAAGCGAGTGCTGTTGCTACCTGCTGTCCAAGCCAGGTTTACAGCAGTTTCAAGATTGTCACTCACTTTCTGGTAAATTGACCCACCAAATTCTGAACCATCGTTGCTGCACAAATCAAGAATAAAAGTTACTTTCTTATATTTACATCATCCATTGATTCATTTGGTTTTGTTTTTTTTTAACTACTTTAAACACTTCAGGGTTGGAGCCTTCACAACTTCTCTGGTCAATCTGTTCCATCCTCATGGTGAAGAATTTCTTGTTAATTTCATATATTTGCATTTCAAGAAAGATCTAAAGCCAGGCTGGATGGGACCTTGAGCAACCTACTGTACTAGGCGGTGTCCCTGGCCATGGCAGAGGGGTTGGAACCACTTGATCTTTAATGTCCCTTGCAATTCAAACTATTCTATGACGACTCTACGAATCCCAAAAGTTAGAGTTGTTTCGCCTTTTTTTGACAGAAGGGGAAATGAACAAAGACCTTAGGGCAGAATTAGACTGCGATAATCCATGGGGAAAAACAACAAGAATATATTTCAAAGTGCTACAGGTAACTCTCACACTGACATTGAACTAAGTACTTGAATGCAATTCCAGACCACATGCTTACAAATCTAAATGGGCATTCTGAATTCTCTGATTACTGAATACACAGAGTATGTCTAAAAATTATATGACCTTTTTCAGTCAGACATTGTGACATTTTTTAAATGGAACTCCTACAGCCCAGACTATAAAGTGTTTCACAGCTTCTCCCCATACCCTTCAACTTCCATAAACCCAAACACAATCCCCATCCTACCCCTCCAAAACAATAAACTTCTAGATAAAAAACTTAACTGAATATACTACACCACCACCACTTTTTACTAACTTAGACTGAAAACACCACATCCTTTAGCAGGTTTTGATCAGCTTACTGTGAAGAACATTAAAGATCTAAAGGCAGCAAGTCTGAAGAAAATTAATAAACAAGACGTCTTACACTTGTTTACTTGTGCTCTGTTTCATGCACTCTATTCCAGCCAGGCAAAATGACTTTTGGACTCTGAGTACATTAAAGCTCTAGTCTTGCTCCAGAAGCTAATACTAGCCTACTTAAACAGTTCAATGTTAATTGCCACCTCTAGCAAATCAACCACCCTTAAATTATGGCCAGGTACGATGAAATGTATTGGAAAAAACAGAAGAGAACATCATGATCATCTATGCATAACTGAACTACTGCACTTCCAATTTGGATGTATTTCAGGTCTTTAGCAGCCTGTAGCATGTACTACACACAGGGCAAGCGCTAACAAGCCATGGGTATTCACTGTTTTGAAAAAGAAGGATACAAAGTAATAGTTATCACTTATTCGGTTTTGTATTGAAAACCCACACTCCTCTTAGTAGCCTTGTGTCGGGGAGGGGTGATTAGGTA
>WBNM01038015.1:0-22234 GCA_013399055.1 Ramphastos sulfuratus | reverse complement strand
GCAGGGTAGATTTAGGCTGGGCACGAGAAGGAAGTTTTTCACGATGAGGATGGTGGCACATTTGAACAGATTACCCAGAGAGGTTATGGGGACCCCATCCCTGGAGACATTAAAAGTTAAACTTGATAGGCCCCTGTACTCATGTAGTTAAGAATGTCCCTAATCACTGCAGGGGCATTGGACAAGGTGACCTTCAACCTGATGCATTCTATAATTCTGTGATTCTTGCCTCCAATACTTAATATAAAGTTTTGCAGTTACATGAGTATCTGAGTGGTGTTTCAGTTGTGTAAGATTTCACAGGCAAGGAAGAAGTGAAGTACTATTTGGTGAGCATGATAAAAGTGGAGATGTATGACCGTAACTTAAATTAACTTTTATATTTGCATCCTATGGTATGAATGGTACAGCATACCCAAGGTGATGCTTCTGAAGTTAAGTGGAATCCTAATAAAAATTCCATTGTGCCTGGGTTACCCATACACATAAAATAACTGAGATCCTTTTCCTGCACTTCAGACAGAGATGTTATGATGAATAAGGAAATTATCGCATCCAGCTAGAGGAAAGTCCATGTTTTTAATATTTGGACAAAACTCCAACCTAGGAAAAAAAAAAGGAAATTCATTAATGAACCTTTATCATAGGGTTTTGAAAACCAAGGATCAGTTTCCTGCTCCATCCCAGATTTCCTGCACAATCCTTAGCTCATCATTTAGTCCAGATTAACAAGCACCAAGCCTTGCCTCCATTTCTATGAATTTCAATGTCCGTATTTATGCATAAACCAAGAAGAACAGATGTGAAAACATGGACTAGTAGCCAAGATCTCTCCCTTTCTTCTCACCTAATAACAGCACCACTAGGCTGAAGTTAGATCTGTCCAGCTCCCTGTGGCTAGCACTGCCTGCCAGGACGCCAAGAGTACCAAGATGTAGTACTCTGTCTGTGGTTTCAGGCTGCAAGCAAATCCAGCTCCTGAGCAGTAACACAATGTTGGCATCAGTTAAACAAAATACTTCAGTGGTGTCACATTAGCTAAGAAAGCTGCGTTTCTTCCCACTCATGAGAAAAGCACACTGTGCTTGCTTCTCTTGCTCGCTCTAAACAAAGCCACCAATATGTTTTTGTGGGGTTTAAAACCAGAAGTGCAGTGAGTTTGGCCTTAGAGTTCATACGCATGAACAGCAAATGCAGCACTGACTGCTGCAATCTGACCCGGCCAGTGGGAAAGCTGCTCTGTTGGTAATCTGCACCAACCCTACTGTACATAATTCCTATGTTAGGAAACCATGGACTAAGATGCTGACAAATTGAAAATATGTTTTATTTTGTAATATATTTCTCTTCTGAAAAATAAGTACATGAATAACAAAAGATAAATAGCTTCTGAGTATTTGCCTTCAGATCGGAAATCCTGTCATGAAATATAACCACATCAGGAGATCAAAAATATTATTTGCATTTTTTATTAGGTGTTTTATTCAAAAAGTATTCCCAGTTTATATCATGACTTGTCAATTTATTTGTGCCAGTTTTTTTACTACATGTACATCTTTTCTCACTTCCAACAGGTATTTAAGGAAAAATTTAATTGTCTCTAATTTGAAATACCTTCAAGTGTTATTTGCCTGAATTCTGAACATGATGCTTTATTTATTGCACTTCAAACTGACATCAGTAGTGCTGGATAACATTAAGGAAGTGGGAACAATAGACGGATGTTGACTTTTTTTTTCTTACATCTGTCACTCCAAGTTTTCCCTCCCAAAACCTTCTTTAGAGATTTGAAACAACTAACCTGGCCACTGGTGCCTTAGTAGTCTCTGAAAATCCCTCACCATTTAAGGGTCTTCACTTACTAGCCAGTTTATGAATTGTCACCTTGATATTTGTTAGGATTCTCTTGGAACTAGGTAACTGATGTGAGCTGCAATTCTATATGTCGCTAACTCAGGCAAGTCAGTTCCACAGATCCAGGCAAGCTGACAGTTTAAATTGGACAGAATGAACCCTGCGTATGTATTTCACATGTTTTTCTCCACTAGGGCTGGTTTTGTACATAGCTGATTTCTTTTGAGTTGATGAACATCAGGAACTGAACTCCACAAGCATGTTGAGAAGGAGTAAGAGGCACCTCCAAGGCAGAACAAGAAGTTGGCATGAAACATAAGGTAGTGATTATATTAACGGACTAACAGCACCTTACCAATGGGTGGCCCTGAGGCTTCCGAGCAGTGCTCTAGTAAGGCTACTGATCAAGTTTGGCTAGCAGGGCTTACCTACCCTAAAGGAGACCTCTGAGACCATTTAATGAACTATTAATTGCCAGTTAAGGGCTGGCAGTTATTTTGCACCATTTTGGGGCTGTAGTATTGACATTCTGAAACGGAATCTTCCCCCGCTCCCCTCTTAGTGAACGGAGGGTTGATACAAAACAATTTACACTTCAGCAACCAGAAATTTTGTAATTTTCCTTGTTTGACATGTTAATTTTGCTGAGACAAGGTTACCATTGAGAGAAGACTCTGGCGTATACTTTCCAGTTGGACTTTCTCTGAATGATCAAAGCAGAACACAAAAATGTACCAAAAGAAAACCTTTAAAAAGAGAGGAATCTACTGCAGAATTTCAGAACAGAACTCAGTCTCCAAAAACAAACAAAAAAACCCCACAACAAAACCCCCCCAGCAAACAAAACAAAAAACCAAACGAAACCAAAATGAAAAACCTAACTGAAGAAACAAACACCACCACCACCTGCCCCACCCAAAAAACCCCAAAACAAAACAAAAAAGCCAGACAGAAAAAAAAACAAAACAACAAAATCAAACACAAAACAAACAAACAAACAAAAAAAAACCAACTGAAAAAAACCAACAGGATGAAATCCTGGACTCTGTGAAATTGGTGACAAATCTCCCTGTGCTGCACTCCCCTGTCTTGTGTTCTAATGTTTCAAAGGAAAATTGATTTTCCTAGCTTCTCTATTGCCACAGTGCTGATAGGGTAATAAGGAGCTATTCACATCCACCATACATACTCACCACACTTGTCATCAGAACTGCCTTTCACCAGTAGCAGGAGGGAAAAAGTGGCAATTGTTAATAAATTTCCTGGACAGATTTGTTTTACCTATTGATGTTTTGAGAAGCAACTCAATCCCCATACTTTAAAATCCAACTGCACCTGTGGGATGTGACTGATTTGCATTAAATCATGAAGTTCTCTTCTAGCTAGAAGAGGATATTTGCAGTTTGCATTTATGAAAATTAGTAAAGTCATATAAGTTACTGGTAACAAATGTTTAGTGATTCAAGCTCTTCAAAGACCTTTCTGTATTCTTTCTAGAAAGGTTTCAGTTTGTGCCGTCGCTGTGCCTTAAGGAAAAAGTGTATTACATCATATTACAGAATCACAGAATCGCAGAAATACTCAGGTTGGAAAAGACCATCAGGATCACCAAGTCCAACCAATAACTCTACTCTAAAAGGTTCACTCTCAACCATATCCCCAAGCACCACATGCAAAAGACTTTCAAACACATCCAGGGTTGGTGACTCAATCACCTCCCTGGGGAGCCCATTCCAATGCCTGACCACTCTTCCTGTGAAAAAGTGTTTCCTAATATCTAGTCTAAACCTACCCACTCACAGCTTGAGGCTGTTCCCTTTTGTTCTGTCATTAATTACCTGTGGGAAAAGACCATCAGCAGCCTCTCCACAATGTCCTTTCAGGTAGCTGTAGACGGCAATGAGGTCTCCCCTCAGCCTCCTCATTTTGAAACTAACCGACCCTAGCTCCTTTAGTCACTTCTCATAAGATTTATTATCCAGGCCCTTCATCAGCTTCGTTGCCCTCCTCTGCGCTGACTCCAGCATCTCCACATCTCTCTTGTAATAAGGTGCCCCAAACTGAACACAATACTTGAGGTGTAGCCTCACCAAAGCAGAGTACCAGGGAACAATCATCTCCCTACTCCTGCTGGACACAGCATTGCCATTGGCTTTCTTTGCCACCTGAGCACACTGCTTGCTCATAATGAGCTGCCTGTTGATTAGAACTGCCAGGTTCCTTTCTGCCAGACAGCTTTCCAGCCATATTTCTCTAAGACAATAGTACTCCTGACCTATGTCCCACTTGAACACTCAAGTGTTTTCTTGTACTCTGTACTCTGCACTCAAGCTTTCTCCTTTCCATGTGAAGCTTCTTAATATTTGTGCAGTTTAAATCAGCTCTGTACAAAGGCAAAGTGCTTCTGTCAAAGAAGAGATCAGGCTTCCTAACGATCTGTGGTCTCCACAAATTCAGTGTTACCACACAGTAATGCTGACCACACAACAGCTATTTCCTACATCACAATAAGGGGAAAATATGCTGTCTCAAGTCATGTTGTGAAATAGCAACTTTTGCCAGATAGTAACTTCTTAATGTAAGTCATGATATGGATCTAACAATTGTGCCTCCTCAGTGTTTCATGCAATATTTTTAAAAAATTATAAAAGCTTAATTATCAGCAAAAGAAATCAAAAGAGAGATTTTTAAAGCTGCCATCCTCCAAAATCTGAAAAATTATGACATCATATAACCTGGTGATCCAAACTGCAGAAATGCCACTCAAGATGGCATTTGGCCCATGGGACCAAAATCAAACAATGTAGTGTCAGAATTGTGCTTGTATCTAAAGGCTGCAAGGGCCTTCACGGTAGTTTCGACAAGAAAAGAGCAGATACCTAAATGGACGTGTTTCCCCTCAAATATCTCCAAAACAAAATCATGGTGGGCCTTTTTGATAGGCTGCACATCCTAGATTGCCTTTCCTCTTCAATCAAACTGGGTTACGCTTGTGTTTGATTTGCTGCTTCATTTAACCCACCTAGCCAAACCACAATTGATAAATTACTCATCAATAAAGCTGTATGGTTTATATTTCACTGATGTAATGGATCTTTTCAGTGTTGACATCCTACTGTGATAACAAGAGAGGCAGGAGATGCAAACAGCTGTTGTTTTTGAGTGGAAGTGTGCAAGAAGATCTGAGAGATCAGTAAACCTTTTCTTTCAACTTATTTTCAATATTATTACAACCAGTGCTGGGAAAAAAAGAAAAACAAATCCCTTTTTATACATTTGGGGGACAAAACATATCGATAGTGTCTTTTCATCTTCTACTGCTACCCTGGCCTGTTGTGGGGGAGGAAGAAATACTTTTGACACCTTGTTCTAATAAATGCTCCTCAGTTTTCTCATGGACAGAGCACATTGTAATTTAGAAACTTGGCAGGGAGGAAGTTCAAGTGCAACATCTTCAAAAGCCTTTGGCTTTAGTGAAAATATAAGTGAATGAACTTGGTTTGAGTACAAATAAGAAACTCATTCCTGGGCTGAAGCGCTACAACATTAGTTTAACCTTAACACCAGTTCTGCTTGTCCAGAAGTCGGAAGAGTTTTGTTTAAATGTATAAGATCAAAAACACAAATAAAGTGCATTCTCTGCCAGTGGGTAAAAGTAATATTTCCAGCAGCTTTGCTCCCAGTGTAGAAGAATTGTTAATATTTTGAAGTTCCATGAGTTAAAATGCAGGTTCTGTGGTGGGTCTGCTTTTATCTATACATCTGCAGCACTACACTTTTGCTTTATTGCCTTCTTTTTCCTATGTGCTTGGATATTTGTTTGTTTGTTTGTTTCATTACTGCCACTGTTGTTTTCCACAGAAACGGCTTTGCCAGTGGACAAGTATTTTGGCCAAAACCATAATAAAGAGTTTTGGTTACCAATGGTACTGATTTTATGAAGAAGATGTGAGAAAAACACACTCTACAAACATTTAGCCACAATATTTGCCTTTCCTTTTCTGTCCTCTTACATCAAGGAGGATAGAGACATGCTTGAGACATGCTTGAGACATGCTTGAGACATGCCCAGACTTAAAACCATGATGGTGGAGTCAGAGTATTTTTTAAATCTTGTGGTACTTTTCTGTGCCTAAAATTAGAACTGCATGAGATGGACATTGTTATAAAGGAGCAGTAACCACTTGTCAAGTGGTTCTGTGCCACCTAGTTTATTATTCCACAATACAGAGAATGCTTTTTTTTTGCCCTCAGATCTGCAACACAAATGTTCTTGGTAAAGCTACAGTCTACATGTGTAGACATTACAAATTATCTTATCATACCCTCCACCCCTCTCCTGCTGCTGGTTCACCCTTAGCTTTTTTCAGTCCTTTTTCCACTGTTTGATGGTTTGAATGGAATTTCCAGTGGCTTCTAAGGACTCATTTGAGACAATCAGTCATGTCAGTTTTGATGTTGATCTGAAAAGAAGTCCATAATTCAATGGCCACAAGTTCCATTTCTCAATAATATACCAAAATTAATGAAAAATAAAGGAATCTTTTGTAGAGTCCAAATGTCTGTTCCCTTCAGAATGTGTCAAATCTGGGAATGGAAGCCCTGTGTCAAACTGCAAACACATTCAGTATCTGAATTCACCTCAAAACTGAGTTACATGTGCCAATTTACAGTTACATGTTTTAAACTTTGCATCCTACCTCATGTTTGGTGGGTATCATTGAAGAGCCAATGGAAATGTATACATGAAATAGCTATAATGATCATTTGCATGTTATTTCACACTTAGGCAAGCAGTAATTTAGCGGTGGCTGGATTCAAATGTCACTCTCAATTCTCATTCTTAAAGGAATAAAAACTGCCTGTAAATTCTTGCAGGTATCTCTTCCATAAAGGGTTAAATAGGAAATAGCTCTTGGGCTGACTTACTCTATCATACAGACAAAAACTCCAAGAGGCTTTGTGCTTGATGGGTTCAAGGGAATCACACCTGGTTTACCATAAAAAGAGCAAATGCAAACTTGCCCATCTTGTACCTGGGAGAGAAAGAAAATATTTTAATGTGTTGCTTTTTTTTTTTTTCACTGTTATTCTTTGTTCCCTTCCTATATGAGGGTGCGATAACACTCTGTTTCTAGGCAAGACAAAATTTTTGGATATAATGCTATGGGTTAAAATTCTCTTTTAGTTTAACGGAGTTAAGATGTTATCTGTTTTTCCTGGCATCATCGTTGTTTTGTTTGTTGCTCGGTTTTGGGTTTGGATTCCTTCTCCCCTCCCCCTGCCCAGTACACTCTGCGACCAGAATATCTGATAGCACCAGACATTAAAAGACTGTTTTCTACATAATGGAACAAAAATCAGTTATGGTAGTGGAGTCACATTGGGTAGCTAGGTGCCATCCCCAGCAGCACAGGTTGCAACCATGTTGAATTTCTGTTGATTTGGGATTGTGCATGTCACTGGAAATCAACCGTTGAGCACCTGATTCTTCCATGGGATACCTTCTCAGCTTAACTCTTGTGTACCTAGACAGCTCAAGTTTGGAAGTGCTCTACAGTGTTGTATTTCTTTTGACTGATTTTATCGATATATTCATTGTACCTCTTGTTGACCACTATCCCACAATTTACTGCTGCAGTTGCAACTGCTGAGGTACTGTGCAAGCCTAGACTTTCTGAGGTATGTGGTGTTTTGTCTAATAGCTTATCATCAGACACATATCACAGTGCTTTTGTGACACCAAATATTATCATGATACGTGTCAGTGAATCATTTACACTGGAGGCTTTTCACTCTAGGCTTCATTGTGCCAGAAAGTTGCAGACAGTTGATTTTGCTTTCCACTGTGGTTTGTTGTTGTTGTTGTTTGCTTATTTGTTGGGGTTCATTTTGTTTGTTTGTTAGGTTAGATTTTTTTGTCTGAGTTTGGTTTTTTTTGGGGTTTTTTTTGTGGGTTTATTTGTTCGGTTTTCTTTTTTTTTTTTTTCCCTTTTAGAGTCTTATCTCAGGAAGACCTAACTACAAATAAAACACAAGGCAATGCAGAACCAGACTAACTATTAGCTTGATGACTTAGACTGCTTGAACGAGCTTGTTATTACTAGAGCTCAAATTGACATCTGCCAGGTCTCTCCTCCTCATCCTTCTTGGATCAGCTTCAAACAGCAGTTCTTCCTGTGTCTGAGAAATCAAGCATTTTAAGATTAAAAAGCTTAAAAATTGCCTCCAGCACAGACTTCCTCTGCTAAATCATCACAGGTTTAAATGTACAGACTAACTATTGAACTTTATACAGGACTCCCTGTCCTACGGAGGACTGCTGAGCATCTTTGGTTATTGGTTAGCACCGTGCAGGGTTGGATCAAAAAGGATTAGCGATTAAGGAAAGACATGTTTGATCAGCTTATAGTAAAGTAGCTTTCAGGAGGAGTCAGTCTGAGTAAATAAAATTAAATACCGTTCCCACCACACATTGAAAATCAGGCATTCTTTGCATGCTTTGCCCAATGTCACCATATTTTTATGGTCTTTGAGGGTTTTGCATTTGCCCTCACCTTGCTACAGTCATGAAAAGAGTGACTGGGTATATATTGGCTAGAGTGGACATTTCTGATACAAACAGCAAAAAGATGCTGCTTTTGATCTCCAGCCTTTCCCTGGATCTCATGTCCTTTGCAACAAACAGTGAAAGAACCTCTTCTGCTTTCTCTCTGCAGGGCAACAAACACTCAAGTATCTTCTCTTGTTCAACACAGCAGAGATGCAAGGGAGCTTGAGTAAGCTGCTTATAATTATAAGGATATTGCAACCAGGAGAGTACAGTTGTGGGGAAGTAGGAAAGACTTGTGCAAGATGAAGTTCTTGATGGTGATTTTGGGATCAGACACATTATCAGAGACTTACTGCAGGAAATATCAATCATGTTAAGTTCTGTGGTATGAGGGAGTAAGTATCTGGATGTTGAGTTACTCTCACACTATATATTTTAGAGGAGGTGCAGCGAATGCATTTTTTACCACATTGGAGCATGTAAACATAGTTTTCTCCATTTTATTCCTTTGTTTTTGTGATGGAGTGAATATGTTTACTAAGATACATTTGTTTTTAGTATAGACATGAAAGACACCACCCTAACTTTTCACTTGCAAGGCTAATGGCAAAATATATCTGGATACGTAACAGATTTCCAGTCTATTGTTGTCTGTACTTGCAAAGGTCATTCTTCACAATTGCTTACCTACCTAGAATCATAGAATCATAGAATGTCAGGGGCTGGAAGGGACCTCAAAAGATCACCCAGTCCAATCCCCCTGCCAGAGCTGAATCACCTATATCAGATCGCACTGGAATGTATCCAGACGGTTCTTGAATATCTCCAGAGAGAGAGAGACTCCACAACGTCCTTGGGCATCCTGTTCCAGTGTTCTATCACCCTCACAGTGAAAAAATTCCTCCTCAGGTTCACATGGAATCTCCCATGCCTCAACTTCTACCTACCACCCCTTGTCCTGTTACTGGGCACCACCAAGAAGAGGCTAGCTCCATCCTACTGGCACTCGCTCCTTACATATTTGCAGATATACCTGACTGTCTCTTGTGCAGCTTGATGTGGACGATAAGCTTGCCTTGATCTTGTTACCTGATTCCTCTCTTTGTATCTATTCTGTACCAGAACTGTTTTCCTGTGCTACCAACGGAAACAAAAAATTGTGAAAACATGAAAATAACAGTGTGTGGCAAAACGCAGAAGACAACTTGTGTTCTAAATTAAAAATGAAGTTAAAAAGTCAGTGTCCTTACACTATGTCATGGATTCAGTTCAATCTGTGGATGAGTATTTGATACCATGCTGACAGCTTCAAAATGAAATGCCAGCTTCAAAATGAAAGTGCTGGCTGTGGAAGGTATCATGGGGCTTGGAGTTTTCATTGTAACATGAGAGGCTTCCTCATCCAGTTGCTGCTTCCAGCTTCCAGGTTTGGGGTGTTGGTCTTTTCCACTGAACTGTTGTAGGCTTGGGAGAGGGAGGTGGGAGCTTCTGGCTGTTTTCTAATACTGCTTCTGCTTTTGCTGAGCTTTGCTGCAAAATTTTGTGGGTTTTCTTGTGTTACTTACTCTCCTGATACGATGGTGGAGGCTTGCTTGTTAGAGCAGACTATAGCTCACTTGGCTCTGTTTCAACCTCATGCATTTTTTTTCTGGTGTTATTACATTGGAACTAGATAATCAATCTCTTGACACTTTAAAAATTAGTAGTAGTAGTAGTAGCCAGCTGAAATTTGTGGAAATGGTAATGAAGGTCTATAAGGTAGGTGTAGAGAGGAAAGATATTGGGTTGTCTACTTGAAATGCATATTGAACTTCAGCTCTGACTAATAAATAGACTTTTATCATAGTATATCACACAATGTTTTAAAATATAGGCAAGTTAGTGTTATTTTTTAAATCTTTGTGTTGTGCTTAAATATTTGTTTTGTACAAGTTTCTAATAATTGTTAAGTACAAAGCTCTCAAAATCTGTTTCTTATTAGACTTGAAAAGTTTCTGTGTTCTCCTTAATTAGATTCACATTTCAGCTGTGTTTTACTGTAATTTGGGTGATGGGGTGGGCAAGTGTGCTTTTAGTTTCAGTCTTCAGGTTTTCTTCTATGGCTTTCTATTTGTTGATGAAAAAGAAAAGAAAGAACATGGGAAAGGGGAAAGAGGAGAGAGGGGAAAGGAGAAGGAAGGGAAGGAAAATTAGAATGAAAAAAAAAAAGGAAAAGAAAAAAAAGAAAAATAATGAAAAGGAAAAGGAAGAGGAAAGGAAAAAGAGAAAAGGAAAAAGAAAAAAAGGAAAAAGAAAAAGGAAAAAGAAAATAAAGGAAAAATTAAAAGGAAAAGAAAAAAGAAAAAGAAAACAAGGAAAAGGAAAAGAAAAAAAGAAAAAGAAAAGGAAAAGAAAAATAAAAAGAAGAGAAAGAGAAAGCAGGGAGGAAGGAGGGAAGGTTGGGAAGAGAGTGTAAAAGTAAAAACATGGATTTTCAGTTTTGTGGTATGAAAAACATCAGGAAACAGTAGCAAACACTAAATATATACACTAACTATGCTATATAAATAGGATAGCTATGAAGAAGACAATTCTGTGTATGTCCAGGAACTCTGCTTTCTTTGCAGTATCTTCCCAGAGGGAAAAAATATAATTCAGAACAAAATTATCTTCAGTAAAGAGGTACAAAAGATATGTAGCAGCTAGCCGGGTTTTCAGGGTGAATGACTGAAGTACATTTTAGAAACTGGATGCCGCCTGAAGAGCACTGATTAGAGAGAAATCTGTGTCAATAAGCCACAAGAGAAAGAAACTAAACACCCTAAGGTATTAAAAAAATGTAAATGTAAAAATATATCCAAGTTGCTATCTCAGCCTCAGTTGTTATCTCAGCCCTGTGGTGGCTTTAGATACCACATACCTTTATTCACCTCTTTTTAGGTAAGACCCACATTTATACTTTAAAAAAATCAAAGATCAAGCAAAATGAAATAATTTCTCAGAAATTCTGTGTTTCTTCTAAGGAGAAAAAAAACCTTTCACCACCAAAACATTCACATTTCATTTAAGAAACCTATCCACGGTTCCAAGATGACCAGGAGAATGTACTTGAAAGAGACACAATTTTGATAAAGGTAGAATTTGAGGCCAGCAGTAGTAAAAATTCTGTAATCCTGTAAGAAACAGTTTCCCCAAATTCCTAAATTCTGACATTTCCTTTAGTTAACTTTTCTGACAAATTGTACATAGTTCTGCTTCAAACCATAATAGCTGCAGATCAGCTTGTGGACACATATAAACGCTAACTGCAGGCCCTGGCAAGAAATGGATAACAAAATAAAAAGAAACATACAAACCTCAAACAAAACCAACCACCCAAACAAGCAAACAAACAAAACAATCAGAAAGCCAAACACAAACAAACCAAGCCACAACAACAACAAAAACCCAAACCAAACCAAAACCACCAACCAACTAACAAACAAAACCCCACACAAACAAACAAGCAAGCAACAACAAAAGTCGAACTCATTCAAATCATCCCTTCTTTCATGTATGAAATTAGGAAGGAAATGATGGCATATCCTATGAAAATCAAGAGCATTTGGGACATGTCTCCCTATCTTCTTCACGAATTCCAAGCCAAGGAGAATCATCTTCCAAATGGCAATACAAAATGCAAGATGACTTGTCAGATGTTTTCAACCCCAGATGTCAAGTTAACTGACTACACGGCCTGCTATGTTGCCAAAAATAATCACAGAGCCAAATCTCAAGTTTTCTGCTTCACAAAGTATATTTGACTTAGGCCCCAGATAGAAGTGATTCACTCCACTTCCATGAATATTTAAACCAGCATGAGCATGTAACTGGAATAAGAAAAGGAAAAACAATATTAAGGGAAATCCACTGAAACAGATTGTCAGTTTACTTTTATTCTATTTATTCTGTCTGTAGTTCAAACTTCATTTTTTCTATGGCTTGCCTAAACAAGTTTTGGGTCATAGCTACAATTTCTTCAACACAAGAGAAAAATTTCAGCTCATTATTCTTAGGAAAGAAACTATTTCTTCTGCAGAGTATTGGAGCCATCTGTAAGGATAGACAGTGTCACTGCACATTAAAGAGCTCAGGGATAAGGCCTTAATGGAGGAACCTGATGGCTTTAGTGAGTTACTGCATTCTGACATTGCTGAATGTGGTACGAGATATTTCAGTTGCATGGAACTACAGGATTACTGTGTTTCCAAAACCTTACTCAAAAGGTTAATGGAATGAATTGTGGTAGGACCATTGCATATCTGTCACACTGATGAAATAAAGCTGGATTTTTTGTTTTCAGTGCCTCTGCCCGCTTCCCAGGCTCAGTGAATAGGCCCTATAGAAAAACAAACAGAAAGCCCAACTGGAAGCCATCCTTTAGCATGGGTAAATAAGAGAAAGTGATGTATGTAACAGTCAATTATTTCCATAAGCAAAGACACAAACTGCAAGCTCAGATTTCCTAACGCACATGACCTTGCAGAGTGCACTGACAGGAGCTAAGCTGGAGACAGCAGGAGTTTTTTGAGGAGCCAGTATCAAAGCGAGGCCCTGGCCTGCCTAGGTGTGGACACAACTGTCCTAAATTCAGATTTACTTCATATATCTTGTTCATATGTTTGCTTGGCTGTGCTTCAGGACACCTTCACCTGGAATTTAAGCTCCCAGGGGATTTTAGTTGGAGGTCTTGGGCTACAGGAATGTTGGGATGCTGTGATGCTGTGTGCTACATACAACAGCTACAAAACTGTGATGACACCGTTGAATCAGGCAGAGAATAATCGTATTTAGATAGGCATAAGAGCAGTTCCCGAGGCCTCCTGCCCTACAAT
Organism: Ramphastos sulfuratus; assembly: GCA_013399055.1. NCBI lineage: Eukaryota > Metazoa > Chordata > Aves > Piciformes > Ramphastidae > Ramphastos > Ramphastos sulfuratus. Next base: position 8,974 of record WBNM01038015.1, on the reverse strand, counting down.
TTTCAAGGCCATGTGCTTGAAGAACAGGATATGTAATTTTCCTGATAGCTTGAAATGGAAAGTTACTTGATACCTCCCTATTCTAAAAAGGGGAAAAAAAGATGGGAGTGCCGAAATTGTTGAGCACAGCCTCTTCCAGTTCACAATTGGAAACAAATTTCAAAGATCCTTTGATAATAAGAAAACTCATTTAAGAAACAGTTGTCATTTTTTCCTGGGTTCACCAGAGATCACAACTGAGATAGCAGCAGCAGCAACAGCAGCAAGCTGTAACCACAACTTCCAGAAGAGATTAATGGCTCATGAAAGAGCAGGAAATCATCTTCTCCTCCACCAACAGTGTCTGCCATCTGCTGGTAAGACATGAAGGACAGGGGATGCCATCTCCAGTCTCCCAACTCCACGGGCAAGTAAGGATCTTGGATAAAACTTGCAAAGGTATAGTGTTTGCCTTGCTACCCGTTGATTTTTTTTTTTTTTCTCGTCTGGGTTTTGTTTTGTGCTTTGGAACATGCCAAAAGAGAAACGGGAAAGGTGTGGAGCTGTGGTTGCATTCACACTACTCTTTGCAGGTAAGGTGAGGGTGGTGTAGGCAGCATGGTCCTTTGTCTGGACCTAAACAATTAGGGATATCTTATGCTGGTAAAAATAGGCTATCCGAGTTTGAGGTGTGGTGGGAAGAATGAAAAGAAAAGAAGGAAATCTAAGAACAATTGGTATTGGGAAACTTGATTTTTCTGAGTTAGATCAGGATTAGGCAAAGGAGAGGGAGGGAAAGAAAAGAGGTGTTACAACATGAGAAGAATAGATATGGAAGGGGAAGACATATCTTAGTCTTTGTAAAATTCTTTCTCAGAAGGAGCTTTCTGTAGAAATTGAACAATGGAACATAATAATGTTTATCTCTCACTGAAAGGGTGAGGAAGGCAGGCAGCCGTGAAGGCATCTGTGAAGCAAGACTGTGGCAGGGCCAATTGCTTGAAGGATAAGATGTGGTTTAGCGAAATGGAAAAGCTAAAGTTCAGCTTGCTGCCTACATAAGAGTTCTAAAAGAGATGTCTTTCAGCTTCCACCTCCTTCACCATTTCCACACAACCTAAGGTTGAATTACTCCACAGTCCCAAGGGCTCCAACTACAATGTCACATTATGTTGTGGGAAAACACAGGCTATCATAAGTTATCATGTGTTTTTAAAATGTGTATTTTGTGGTCAAAATCCTAAATATTTGCCCCAGAGCACCTACTGGATTTAAATAGAGTCAGCATTCATAAGGGGTTAGCTTTTTCCCCACTGCAAATGACCCTAAACAATGATGTCTGAGGAAATCTGCAGCCTTCGATTGTTCCTCTTCTGAGTAGCTTTAGTGGTTCACAAAAGGAGATTCAGCAATAGTACTTACTTCTTTATTCTTCTGTCATTCTTACAAAGCCTTGATGCTTGCACAAGTTCTTGCGCTCCTCTTACCAGCCTTCAGATCACCACGCAGCTCTTTTTGGACCCGGAGGTTTGCAATCCTGGCAAACAAAGTGCAGAAGTTGTGATCTGCAAGCAGCCTTTTTTGTAGTGAGGTAAACCAACCGTCCTACAATATAATTATAATACCACCTTCCAAGCATTTGCTAATGAACTTCTCCCTGTCAGCTAATGACTTGCCTTGCATGTGTACCAGGTTAGGGTGGATCCCTCCCCTGGTAGAATAAACTTACCACAACACGTATTCTTTTTTGTGAAGTCAGGAAAAAAAATTATATTTCTTAAACTAAATATAACAGTGTAGAGGAAAAAATACAACTAACAACCTGAAGGAAAATGGGGAAGGGGTCAAGCGGCGGCGAAAGCAGCAGAAGCAGCAGCAGCAGTCAAAACAGCGGCAGGGGAAGATAGCAGCAGGCGCAGGCGAAGTGGCGGAAGCAGCAAGGGGAAAGTACAAGCTGTGCTTCCAGACATAAAGATTTTGGTGCTCCAATGAGATTATATTAACTTATCCATTATTGCCATTCTATGGCCTATCCCCAGAATGTTTGCCTTAGAGCTTCCACCTCCAAGTTTCTCTGAGGTAGGAATCTAACTCAAATGGCATGGCTTTTACTTAAATCTGAAATTGCTATTTTCAAGAGAGGAGCACAGAGGGAAGAGACCCAAGCCATGTGCTAAAGACCCCAGAGATCAGAGCCAGACAGAGAATACGTGAATTTCTCCCTCTCGTTGCTACATTCAGTCCGTTTGTCTTCCTCAGCCATTACTTGTTTCTATCTAAACACCACGCCACCCTTCCTTCCAAAAAAAGCAAAAAAAACCAAAACAAAAACCCCACAACCTACCACAAACAACCCCCACAAACAACACAACAAACAAAAAACAAACAAAAAGGCAAAAAGAGCTGCCTATATTTAGAAACTCCAGTACAAGAACGTGCTGAAAATGGTCCCCTTATTTCCTTGAGAGACAAAGCTAAATGTAAAGATGTTGTTTTCCTCGTGTCACTGAAACAACCTCTTCACAAAAATGAAGACCACAATGAAGGTTTGAAAGCTGACACAAAAGAGTTCAGCAGCAGCTACAGGACATAATCTCAGCTAATGGGATTGCTTTTACTAAACCATCCATCAAGCAATGGAAGATTTGTTTTACGAGGGTTATCTAGAGAAATAGGCTAACACAAAAGACAATGCTGTAAAGATTCAGGGAGTGGGGGAAAGATTATTCTCATCTTTCTCTTCTTTGAATGGACCTCTGTACTCTTGAGTTTTTAAAGTCTGGGAAAGGAAGGAGAAATCATGTTGCTGCTGTGCTCTGTATGTCCATTTCTATGAGGTAGCTGGTAGGTCTTTGTGTTCTTAATGAGCAATCATTTGCTCAAATTCATCTGGTGACTGATACTTTCTTCTATCAGGAATTTCATCCTTTCTGTCAATCTAAAACTGTAGAGGATTCCTCTGAGATTATAGCAGCTTTCATTAACTCAAGATTGTGATAAGCCATGTGCCCTCCAGTGCTTGCATAACCTTCACAGTGACAACCACAGAACAGAGCATGGCTCAACGTGGCAGCTTTATGAGATTTCTGGAGAGCATCAGCTTTACCAGGATAATGTTTTGACTGTGTGCCATAGACTTTTCGGTTCTTCAAAAGGCAGCTTGATTTACCCAATCCAGACAGCAAGAAATTGTTTTGTCTGTCTGTAGACATCATACTGTGTGCAAGGAGGACCAGCCCAGCAGTGACTTTTCAGATGACAGAGAGCTACCTTGTCAGGAAGTACTGGGAAGCAATCAAGAAAATTAATGAAAAATCCACATTTTCTTAAAATGAGTTCTGGGGTCTTTGTGCTCTTCACACATAGTTTTACATGTTTCTTTTTACACATGCTGTTAACTTGTTGGAGGAGGAAATGAAGCCTCTTATTGTAATATCTCTGTGTGCATGCAAGATCCTTCATTTTGTTCCCACAGCTCTGGTGAATGTACGCACAAAAGTAACGTAGTAATTTGTGCCAACATCAGTGACAACCTAGCTCTATACAAAGAAACGGTTAAATAATGAAGTCTGGGAGTAAACTCTGGCAGGAGACCAGACCTAATAATTCCACTTGGCAAGATTATCCATGCCAGCAAGGAAGGCTGACTTTCTAGTATAAACAATTAAGTGTGGTGATAAAGGATCTACCACATGCTATATTACTGACCAAGGTGGGGAAAAAATCCTAAACATGAGTGGTCAATGTCTTTCAATTAATTTGTTCCCTGCAAACTAATTAGCTCTGGTTTGGATTTGATGGATTTGCTGGCTTTATTAATAGATAGAAGAACAAATAAAATAGGGAAAATTTACTGTGTTCTGTGTCTCAGCATCTATTTTTTTGTGTCTTACCTCTACTGAATTTCTAAGCAATATATAATTTTTAATAATTTTACCTTCAACCAAAGAAAACTTCATGCAACATATTTAATAACTGATGTTAAGAAACAATAGCTGGCACTTTTCCACTAACATCTTGGCAAGGTATCACATAAACATAGGAAGATGGGGGTTGCATATTGAGTTACCCGCTGACATCTTAAAGAAAGGTCCTTCATGATGCTACACTGTTATCCTTCACAATTATTTAATGAAGTGAGGAGAGCTGAGCCCTTTTAAAAAAGGACATTTCATCCATGTTTTATATTTACATTGATCTTTGCAATGACTTCTGACAAAGATTTCGTATCTGTGCCTTTCTGGTTTATAAAAACTCCATAGTTTTAATGGGGGTTTATATGTCCCTTTTTTACTACATACTAAGTACTAGTCAACACATTTCCTGCTTTGGTAATCTGTAGTCTTAGAATTAATTTCAGTTATTTTATAGCTAACTTGAACAAAATCTGTCTGTTTTTTCATAGAATCATAGAATCAGAATGGTAAGGTTGGAAGGGACCTCAAAGATCATCTAGTTCCAACCCCCTGACATAAGCAGGGACACCTCCCACTAATACAGGTCACTCAAGGCCTCATCCAACCTGGCCTTCAACACCTCCAGGGAGGGAGCAGCCACAACCTCCCTGGGCAACCTGTGCCAGTGCCTCACCACCCTCACTGGAAAGAACTTCCTCCTAACATCCAATCTAAATCTCCCCTCTGCCAGTTTAAACCCATTGCCCCTCACCCTGTCATCACAAGACCTTGTAAATAGTCCCTCCCCCGCCTTCCTGTAGGCCCCCTTCAGATACTGGAAGGCTACTCTAAGGTCTCCTCGAAGCCTTCTCTTCTCCAGGTTGAAGAGCCTTTTTCCCTCTGTGGAAGTTTGTCTAAAGTATATAGTGAATTGGAAACACTTTCCATCAGAGGAGTGAGTTTCAGGGGTAGATTTAAATTGAAAATACTGATAACCAAGACTACATACAATTCTGAGTTTATGGAAAGCAAGGCATTATACAGCAGACTCAGTGACCCGGAGAATTGCTACTGTTCAGTGTTCTCAGTAGCTGTGTTCCACTGTTACGTGTATATTCTGCATGCTACAACACTACTTTGAGACTCAGGCTGAGAAACTCCCATGATGCTTCCCAAACGTCATTTGACTAAACAGGCACAAACCTGGATTCATTCAGTCTTTTATTTGCAAACCAAATCACCTTTCACTGTAACTCTAAAAGAAAAAACAAACAAACAAACAAAAAACCATGTAAATGCTACCCTGCTTTTAAAGAATGTGCCAATAGAGAGGATTCCAAGACTTTCCTCCCTGACATTCAGTGTGCTTTTCAAAAGTACAGCATATCTGGCCTCCTTGGCTGGTGCTGTGTGTCTCTGTTGCCTCTACAGATGAGCTCAGTTTCACAGGAGCTCAATATCACATTTGCCATTCCCAGTTTATTTCAGTTTTCATGAAAATGTAAAGTGTGTGAGTTAATAAACCAACACTTTACACATTAGATCATCAATGAAGTTCTGCTGAGAGCCAAAGATACCGAAACAGTATGTGCCTTGAAGCAGTCCAAATGTGTAATCAGACGGAAGTCTGCTGCAGATCGCCAAGCAATTAGCAAGCTTTAAATATTTCCTGCAAATGTTACTTTCTTTACTTTTACTATCCCAAGTGATCCACGATCATCTCATCTCTCTGTTTTTCCCAGCAGTGGTCTCAGGCATCTCAGACCATATGACTCCTATTATAAGACTGGCATCCAGCTTATGATCCATCAACGCCTCACCTTCAGAAGGCGGTGATGGAGAAGTACAACATGCTAACACCTTTCAGGCATTCCAGCAAGAAAACCAGGGGCATAAAAATAGACAATACACCACCAACAGTGTTAACAAATTCTGATTGTAATGGGACCAGCTGTTGGAAGCCACTGGCCAAAATGCCTTTATATGAATCCAGCTAAGTCAAATGATGATACCATTTAACCCAGCTATGTCTCATGATTATTCTCGTGTGCTGATACATTACCAATTCCCACAGCAGCCAACACATGAAGGGTCATAAAAGGCGATATTACAACTATATAGATTGGAGCACCTCATGTTTGTTCAAAAACTTTACACTTTCCATCATTTCTTTTAATTACAAAGCTGAATTACCTAACTCTGACATTGGAGTGCACACTGAATAATATAATTTCTGATTCAAAGGTGTGGTGCATTTAGATGTGCACGAAAGGATCAAGGTATCTGTTTTGCTTTGAAGTAAATCCTGTCAAAACCACTATTATCTCATGGAAAGTTTTGAAAATGCCATTTAAAAGCACTTGTGTTCAGATTACCCATGTGCCAGAGCAAACCAGTGAAATCCCTTGAATCATTCCTGTCATGAGACTATCTCAAAACACATTTGCCAGACTGTTGAAAGAAGGTAGCGTTTCCTCTAGACAACCATATGTTGTGAAGTATTATAAATACATTGCAGAGCCTACAATCAGGATCAGATTAGTTAGCTTGTGAAACAGTAGTGTTTTACTTTCTTGTCTCATTCATTTGAGAGGTACCAAAGCCAGTGCTGAAACTGGTTTTTCATGTATAAACATTCAAAAATAGCACATGGAGTTCATCTTCAAAGGTATGCATTTCTCCAGCACATACATATAGACAAGGTGCCAGAATGTGGCTCTGTCTCTTTCTGCCAATCCAGCTACAATTTCCTGTTGCTAGTCTCTGCTTCTGAACTCAGGAGTGCTTGCAATTAAAGTGATCCCAGAAAAACAACATGATAAGAGGCTGCCCTCCATCTCATACCTTTCCCACAGAAAAGAGCCAAATGAGAGCACCCTGAAACCATGAGCAGCTGCCTTCCCAAGGTCTGTATAGATCTGTGACTAATAAGTGCAATCTAGCCTATGCCTATGTCTAATTAGTTGTTTCTCTTCAGTGTGCCACAAAAATAGGCTGTGATAGCTGAATGGATTGCAGTGGTGAGGAACATGTTACAGAGAGTATCTTCAGTCTTCTCTGTTTCTCTTCAAGTAATTTTGTGGCAATTTGAGGTGATATCTGCTAGGATTTCATCTCCTCCAGCTGTTCGGCCCTCATGAGGGATTCATCATTATGCAGTGTTTCTAAGAGTGCCATCAGTTGCTGAAATGATGATGAGATGCTTAAAGAGGTCAAGGCCTCTGATGTGCAGGTGTGGACTGTGGGACTTCTGTGTGTGTGTATGAGTCTTGTGTCAAGGCTGGAGAGTCTCCTTTATATGAAAGCACATAGCATCAGTAAACTCCAGTGGCCCTGACCTCAAACCTTAACTACACGTACTCATGTATAAAATTAAATGACAGAAGTTACTTTCTGCAGCAGTTAGAGAGAATCTCTTACCACTCTACTGCTACTTCATTGCTCTGAAAGTGCAAAATTAAAAGTCAAGGTGTTAGGCTTCAAGTTGAGATCGTTGAAATGTAAGTTCAGGCTGATCTGCCATCTGCTGATGTATGGTGAAGATCTCCACCTCCATTGTCTTTCCTGGCCCTATGGGAAAAGGAACTGGGTTTAGCAGGCTCCTATGTCACATGTTCCATGGAACACAATGGTTTGCAGGACCAATATCCAAATGAAACAATAACCAGACAGTGTGGATTAGCTCTTAAAGGCAAAGAATTTAGCCTGGAGAAAAGGAGGCTGAGGGGAGACCTTATTGCTTTCTCTAACTACTTGAAAGGAGGTTGTAGCAAGGTGGTGTCAGTATCTTCTCCCAATAATAAGTACAGAATGAGAGGAAATGGGCTCAAGATGTACCAGGGGAAGTTTGATTTGATGTTAGAAGAAACTTCTTCACTGGAAGAAGGGTGAAAGAATGCTTGAAAAGGCTGCCCAGGAAGGTGGTAGAATCCCCATCCCTGAAGGTGTTTGAAAGACATGTAGATAGGACAATGAGACACAAGGTTTAGCATCAGACTTGATAGAGTTAAATAATGATTGGACCCAATGATCTTGAGGGCTTTTTCCAGGCAGAATTATTTTATGATTCTATGAATTGCTTGCTAATAAATACTGTGCTATGCACAGATGCAATTATCACTAAGCATACTTCTTTAAATGGTGTCCAAAAAGAGGCAGTAAGTTATTAAAAGTACTACTTAGGGCTACCTGCTTTTTACGTTTCTTTTTCTTTTAGCCAGTGATTTGAAAGCATATGTCTTGGAGGTCAATGGTGAGTACTACGCATCAGTAAACATCAACATTTCTGCAACAAGAAAAGGAAGAACACATTGCAAGGAAAAGTCTGTACTGAAAACAGTCCCTTTTTATTTCTGGAAATATAAATTATTTGAAACATTAATCAGATATTAGTTCATGACTGATTAGAGAAATATTTTTATAAGAGTTATTTTTCTGGAGGTCTTTTAAACAGCAAGGGGCATTTTAAATCTGTTTTGTTTTGGTTTAGGGAGGAAGATTTACAAGATATTTAGCCTGGATGAAATATGTATTTCAAATGTAAACAGCTTTCTGCTGCTAAAGAATTTAGCAAACAAGTGAAGGTAGGTGAGAAAGTAGAGGGAATTCAGGTAGTTTTGATGAGATAATAACTGTTTTATTTGGTTTAGATTTTTTTGATTCTCTGTTAAGGGAATAGGAAGATTTTAAGAAACACAACAGATTTTATAATCTACAGACTAGAATATTCAGTCAAAGGCTGCTAATTATGCATTTCATTGTCTAAATTCAATGCATTACCACTTCGAATTTTATGGATGCTGCTTTCTTCTGGAAAAGTTTTCTTTGGAAGCCTAGTGTATATGCATGTGTGCCTGTGTTGCTATTTCTAGGTTCAACATTTTGATGATAAAAATATAGTCAGAAATCTGAGTGGTAATTATTAATAGTTACAGTGTGCTATGCCTTCCAGATGAAGAAATGATATAAGTTAAATTTCTGATATCGACCAGAAATTTCTTTTATCATCAGGGGGATATGATTTTCGATGGGTGGACCACACGCTGGATAAGGAATTGGCTGGATGGCCTCACGCAAAGAGTGGTGATCAATGACACAAT
>WBNM01038009.1:14199-47213 GCA_013399055.1 Ramphastos sulfuratus | reverse complement strand
TCTCCTTACTAATCATCTGGTTTTATAAAAAACAGATACAAAACAATGATAAATTTTCATGCTAAAGAAAATGCAGAACAAGCAAATCAGACTTTCTTTTACGAAACATTAAAATGTCCCAATAAGTTTTGAAAGTTACAGGATGCATCTTCTGTTAAGTGGTTTTGGCACACAGGACTTGATCAAATTGCACCATTCTCCATTTTATATATCTTGTGTCTGAACTTAAGTGGCAACATCTTAGAAAGCTGGCAAATGTCTGGGAGTGACAGATGTAGAATTAGAGTATAACAATGTTAGGCACAATCTATGTGGAAACGTCTTTTCTTCCATGTAAAAATGTGATTTGCTATATATAGCACATCTGGTACAACAGTAAAGCCTGCTTCTAAATCTTCTGATCTGAAGAATTTTTTATTAGAAGTATTATTTTCAGCTTACAGATCAGGAAACTCAAATGACAGAGCCAGCAGAACTTATTCATTCCTAGGGGAAATGAAGCATAGAGACTGGAGTCTGTCAGTTTTAGTTCAGCATTCTGTCTCCTGGCTTCAGTCTGCTCTTACCTGCACCTCAGGCCCTCAGAGTACTCAAAAGTATATGATAAATCTCTGATCCATAAAAGTAACTGAGTCACTTCATATGACAAATTCTGCTATTTGCAGCTATGATCCAGTCCTAAATTAATGAACTCAAACTGTCCAAATCAAAGCAGATTTTAAAATGACATTTCAATAGGGTTTTTTGGTGAAATTGGGTGGTTTTCTTTACCCATCTATAAAGTTCTTGGCCAAAAGGCAGGAGGATTTAGATATTAAATTTTTGTCCTTTTTTCAGCTTTGGTACTGGATTAGGATGAATCCTTCACTTTCTTTGCTTGTTCAAAGAGGATACAGATTAGGGTTAGGATGAATCCTTCACTGTCTTTGCTTGTACAAAGAGGATACAGATTAGGGTTAGGATGAATCCTTCACTGTCTTTGCTTGTACAAAGAGGATACAGATTAGGGTTAGGATGAATCCTTCACTTTCTTTGTTTGTAGAAAAAGGATACAGGTAAGATATGAAACTTGAAATCAGGACCAAAGTTATGATGAGTTCCAGGTGCAAATTGAAAACAGATCTGCTCCAATAGCTTCTGGTATTTGGTACCTGCATGATGCTTTTTTTTTGCTGGGAGGAAAAGGAGGTCAGAGAATAGAATATTAAATGTATAGGATATAGAGTAAAGAGAGGGAAACTGATACAACACCCTTTACATGTTCCACATACTTTTTAAAGTGTGAGAAGAGACTCTGCTGATATATGGTGCAGAAATAATTGCCTCCTGTGTTTGTCTAATGTAAAATAAAATAAAATCTAATATCTGGTGCACTTTTACCACATATACTGTAGCACGCCTTTAGAAGATGTGTGAAAGATACTGTAATGTGATTTAATTTTTCTGGCAGCAGTGGGGTCATTGAAGTACTTTGGGCTGTCTTCTGCAGGTTAATTAATTCTATGCTAAGAAGCTAGTCTTTCGGAAGCAGCCAGCTAGTGGAAATAGAAAAGGCTTTAATTACCAAACACTAAATCTCGTGCTCAGTGTAGTTATATGAACACACAGAAACCTGTAGTCTTTATATTAACTCACCACATAATTATTTCTCTGTATCCTTCATTACCTCTTTCATAAAAAAAGAAAAAACAAACCCAAAACCAAAAGCCAAACAAAACCAAAAAACCCAAACCCCAAATCTATAAACAAAATCTTAACTTATCAAATTGGGTCTTGTTTTCTCTTCAATTACTGCTAATATTAGGAGAGTATTTTACAGTACAGAATTCTCAGCATCTTCGTGGCCCTATTAGTAGAAACATTTTTTTTCCTTTGGAATGTTATATAAAACAATGAGTATTAAACTGTTTGTTTTTAAATGGCTTATTTGTATATCTGTGTTCTTAATTCCAAATATTAAAAAAGAATATTCTAAGCAACTGCTGATCTATTTTAGTAAAACTAAATTTCTGGGGCTGTCAATGCCCCAAAAGGATGTTAATACATCATCCAGCAGGAATTCTGGAAGGCATTAATCACTATAATTTGAGGCAAATATTTGTTGCCTTTAAGCTTTTAAATTCTATATTAAATTGCAGCTTCACTCTGCTAAGTGTTTAAAATCTGCGTTATCTGATAGTATGCAGAGCTTCTGCTCAACTTACTGAAGTGGTTTGATTTATTCCTCAACACCTAGTATGATGCTTTCTGAAATAAAAACAAAATGAAATCAAAGACAGAAAAAAAAATTAAATACCCTGTGGGCTTTCCAGCATAGGTATAAGGAAGTTACTTAGTACATGCTGGTAGTGGTGTTGGAGGGTGTTTTGTTCTGATTTTAACAAAAAATTACCAATGAGTAATTATAGCTGAAGAAAAATAAGAAGTAAGATAAGTCAGTGATTTCCTTCAATATATACACATTGGGAAGATGAAAGCAAGCCAATAATGAAGTGTGGCCCTATGTATTAAACCTGAGGAGCAGTACTTTGCAGAGGATCAGCCAGGCTATGTTATTTCCACTCTGCACATTCTCTAAGCCTTGCCTGAACTGACTCTTTCAACCTCAGAGGGTGATTTTGAAAAGATTCAGGCTTCTGTGGTTTCCTTTAGTGCTATCCTGTAGACAACACTTTCACTGAGCAGACCTTTCAGAGACAGAGTGCTGATTAAAAAAAGGAGCCAGGCTATTGAGATCTTGCACAGGATAATGCTCACATGGGGAGCCCAATCTTCTGAGCAGAATGGCCACTCAGTGTTCAGTGAGGATGCTCAGTGAAGACGGAGTCTTCACTGCTGACAGCAGCATCTTTCACTTGATTGCACAAGACTCTTCAAGCTGCTGTTCTCCTTTCTTATCCTCCAGCTGCCCATGGTTGTGTAAGACACACCAGCACGTGCACCACACATCTCTATTAGTTATCTTACTTACATATCAAATAGACCTTAACTCTATCAACTGTATACATAAGAACACTCTCTGCATCTACATGAATAATTTCCAGTATGTACTGTGGTTGGTCTCAGATAGCAACCACACGCCCACTCTGTTTAAACCCATTGCCCCTTCTCCTATCATTACAAGACCTTGTAAGTAGTGCCTACCCAGCCCTCCTGGGGCCCCCTTCAGATCCTGGAAGGCTACTCCAAGGTCTCCTGGAAGCCTTCTCTTCTCCAGGCTGCAGAGCCCCAACTCTCATAGCCTGTTCTCATAGGAGAGCTGCCGCAGCCCTCTGAGCATCTTTGTGGCCTCCTCTGGACTCTAAGCTAAGACTTCACACCTGTGCTGGAGGCCATCACAGTGTCTAAATTCACTGCAAGTAGGTTTTAAATATGAGAGCTAAAACTAACACAAAACCATTTTCTAGATCATCGGTCAGGATTTTATTCAGACTACAAAGAAGAAAGGTCTGACTTGGATATTTTAAATGTTTAGCAATCTGTGCCAACATGTTTGTAAGCATGGTTTTAATCCATCTGAGTAGCTAATATTGTGCATGATAACCAAGTTATGAAGAACAGGGAGACAACTGTTGATAAGCCCAAGCATGAGGAAGAAAAAACACTTAAGGAGCATGAAAAAGCAATACCTAAGGAAGGAACAGAAATGGAAATAAATGTTCAGATTTCTTGTGTTTTCAAGTTTACAGATCCTTGCTGTCCCAGTTTTCACCATACAAGTATGAGTAATGATGAAAGGAGCAACAAACAGAAGCTTACCGTGTTGCTAGCCTGTAGGCTTTATTCACCCGAGCTGTCAAATAGGCTGACACATTCTGCTGCATGTAATCTATCCTTCTGATTAAGGTGAGCATATGCAAATTACTCAATTATGCAGATTGTTTCCTGAAGGATTTTGCATAAAAGCCAGACATGGAGGTGTGCAAAATGTGATAGTTACGTAAGACGCCCAACTTCTAAACAGGTTCATTTGTTTTAAATATGGTTCTCATTTCTATGTCTTGTTCCATCAGTTACTCAAGCATACGAAGGATTTTCAGTTCCACAACTGTAAAATGAACTCTGTTTTATTTCGTTGTTCCTAGCACCAAAACTAAGAACTTGCTGTTCACCGTGTGGAGGTTCACTGGAGAAGCAGGCCGAAACGCCACTGGGGTCAGCGAGGCTCGGAGACAGCAAGTGGCATTTTCCTGCCCACTCTATTCACTCTCCACTTAGAGCCACTCGCTCGTCACTCGCTTCTGCTGTTCACTCAGCAGATCCAAAAGAAACAACCTAGCTGTTAAGGTGAAGAGTCCATTCCATCTTTGCCTATAAGCATTTATCAGCATAATGAACACCAATATAGCTAACTCATAGATGCTTGCATAATGATGGCTCAAAAAATCTGAATGACCTCTTCTTACAATACTTACTGCTATTAATATCATTCCTTCTTTGCTTCCTATCAGAAAGCACAAGAACAATCTCTCAAAGGCTTAGCATTTGTCTGGATTGTACTTCTCTATTTGAAGCAGAAGTTCACCAGAAAGGGAAAATGGATTGGTTTTGGGCTCCATATAAAAAATGTCACTTTAAAATTTTAGACACTTTTGAAGCCAGATCCTGTCACCTTAGAATATTAATAGCCAGTGATAGGCATAGAGCCTTTGTGTTGGGCTTCCCTTGCTAAAGAGATTTTGTGATTTGGTTCATTTAGAAAGAAAATGACAGAGAAAGTAGATAAAAACTGAATTGCCTTACTAGAGGTAAGTGGGGAAGTGTGAAGAGCAGTTGTTCACTTGCTGGGTAGTACAAGACAATGCTTCAGATCTCCTTATCGATCCATTAGCTATAATTGCCTTCCAAGTCACACAGGCACAAACACTACTTTACAGGACGGGGGCATTATAGTTTCAAAGAAAGAACTGATATATTGGCTTTATGTTTCAATTTTATTTTTAAGAAGTTTGATAAATATTAGCAATTTTATGTCAACTTTTTCTGTACTGAGGTCCTTGAAGAGCCCCTGTTCACTACAGCTGTGAATCAAAGGTTAGAGCAAACAACTATGAGATAACAGTGTGTTAGTAACCTACTACAAGCTACTGAATGCTCTCACAACCACAGCTTTTCAGTTTCCAAATTGTCCTTGACCTTCTAAAGTTCTGAACAGATGTGACTACATCCAAACTGCTGTATTAAGTGTGCAAATGCCATAAATATTTCAAGATTTTTAGATGTTGTCCCTAAATTAAAAAAAATGACACCATGAATACTGTTTGGCACTGCTCCAGTGACATAATATGGCCTCCAGGGTAAAAATTGGATAATGGCTGACTGAAAGGTGCAAGACTATGGCATAAAACCTCACTACTATTTAAAATATTTAAACAACTCTACTGAGGCTGGATTAAAGGACAAGTTTAGGCATGCAATTAAAAGATGCCTGACACGATCCCCTTAAAATAGAAAATTTACTGATAAACTGAGGTTGGCTCCGAGCATTTTTATTCTTTCTTTAAACAAATGAAACTCCAGTGACTTCACTAGTATTAACTATAATTTATTCTGGTATAACTGAGAGAAGAATCTACCCATATGTCTTCCTGCATTCCTGTAATAAATCCTGCAGGCTATTGGTTCTATATCAATAATATGTTAGCTTTGGGATAAAATTACCAGACATAAGGTTGCACATAAAATTGTCAGAAATGGGATTTATAACACAATTTCATAGAATGGTAAGGTTGGAAGGGACCTCAAAGCTCAGCCTGTTCCAACCCCCTGCCATAGGCAGGGACACCTCCCACTAGTACAGCTCACTCAAGGCCTCCTCCAACCTGGCCTTGAACACCTCCAGGGAGGTTGTGGAGCACAGAAGCATCCAACGTGATCAAAGATCAAAGATCACATTGGGTGCTTCTGTGCTCTACACCCTCCCTGGGCATCCTGTGCCAGTGTCTCACCACCCTCACGCTAAAGAACTTCCTTCTAACACCCAGTGTCAATCTCCCCTCTGCCAGTTTGAACCCATTTCTGTGATGTGTTTTGCAAATAATGTCATCATACGAAACTTTCTCACGGAATATTTGGGAGTAGAATGAAATCACAGAAATTCCATTTCTACCACAAAGGATTTGCTTTCTAGGACAAAGACCTGCATGTTCTTGGTGTTTGCTGTACCTCCATTAAGGCTAAAGTGATTTACCCATAGGAGAAAGGGCAAATATTGTCACTATGTTGAATCCCCTTGTGCTACATAAGCTGTTCCTCAGGAATCTGTAGCTGCAGAAGCAGAATAAGCTCAAGATTAGAGGCAGAATAAGCCCAAATTTCTTGTATGTTTATCATGAAGAGGGTTCTTCCCTGCAATGTAAATTATTTTAGCATTCTATTCGATAAAGCTGTGCATTGCTGTTTTGTTTTATAGCTGTGCCTTATCATTTTGCACAAGTTCTCAATGACATCTCCCTTAAAGGTGAAAAAGTCTTGTGGAATACTCATGTGAGTAGTGGATTGTACCTCTGCTTTTACTCTGACTCTGAGAGCCAGACTAAACTCCTGCTAAACTTAATACCACCAATAAGTTTTGTGGTCTTTTCTTGTGTCTTAGCAAGGAAAAATTAACACTGATTTACAGGTTATTGTAATAAAAAATAATGAGTATTGAGCAAGACCTATCTTGATAGTCTGGTTCCTGCTCAAAATTAAGTAGAGCTGGAAAAAAAAAATTGAAGTATCTGTAACAAATCACATGCTATTCAGCTCAGAATGTGTTTTTATTCCTCCAGATTTAAGTCTCACTTAATGATAGAGGCTGTGATCCTTCATAAGCTGTCAACTTTGCTCAAAATCTGAAGGGATGAATCAGCTAAGTGCCTGGCACAAGCACAATCAGATGTGGTCATGGAACACCAAAGAAAGAAAAGTTCAGATTTCAGACTAGGAACTGAAAGAAACTGCTTTTGCTGCAGTGACCAGGGGGAAAGGGCAATTACTGGAAGCAAGCCCAGAAAGACCACAAGAGCTCACAATAATCCCAGAGATTTACAGCTGGCAGAAAAATCTATGTTTGCTCAGGAGGCTTCAGAATAGCTGAGCTGGAACAATAACTGTCTTAAAATTTGTTATGTGTTAACAAAACAAACAATTTTCTAGAAAGCAGAGATTTTTACTTTGAATTATCTGTTTGTGTGATAGTTTCTTAACTGAGGAGGCAGAAACTATCACCTCTCTAGATATGGCTAAGGAGAAAGACTGTGGTGATTCTGTGAGGAAATTCTTTTGCTGCGTGACAGGTTTGACTGATAGTCTTTCAAATGCAATCAATTCATCATACTGATTTTTCAATGGCTTATTGATCATAGTGTAAGAAAAGGGTATGATTCCAGCTCATCTTAGTTCTATTGTAAGTCTTGGATATCTAATTTCAGGGGGAAATGGCTGAGTTGGTATGTCTCTTTTTGTAGTATTCAGTATAGGGAGGATTTCCTCTGGCTTCAATGTGTTGTTTTCTCCTTTACTTATTCCCTAATTCCTGCAAATCCTATTAAGAAAAGCTGGGCCTGGCACCAATCTTGATTGTCTCTTGACTGTCCTTATAAGGACAAACTAAGGAAATAAAGAAAGGAAAAGGAAAATAGAAAACCAATTTAAAAAAAATAAACAAACAAAAAAAAAAGAACAAAATTAAGGAGAATGAGAAAGCAACTGATGTTCAGGGAATAGCACAGGAGACCTCTCTTGATAATTCTTGAAAGAAGAAGATTCTAATAGGGCTCCTCAATTATTCTGAAATATTAGATTTGATGGAGAATAAGTTAAATATATTAAGCATAAAGTCAACTAAAAATTTCAGAACTTAAAACAGGTTCTGAGGTTAAAAATACTTTTCTAAGCAGGAAAAGTAATAACTTAGAAATAATCTGAGCTGTCTCAAAAGATTGTTTGCAGGGCCATGTTTGTTGTATCTTTGTTTTGTTGTTATCATTGGGTTGCTTGGGGTTTTTTGTTGTTTGCTTTTTTGTGGGTGTTTTTTCTTCCTTATTTCTGTACGGTATGGCTCTAATTTAGTCCTATCAATGTTCTTTCAGTTGTATTTATTTCATTTCTATTTATTATGTATTTATTATATTTTTCCTTTTAAATTTAGTATACATCAGGCAGTTTTGCTCAGTATTACTGAAATGTAATAAACCAAAACAACTCACAAGGTCATTCGTTGCCACTCCTGTGTTAATAAACTGAGCTGCATCCCTGTTCTCTATGGAAAAATTACTTCTGCTACAAAAGTAGACCACAGATTCTGAGAACAGCTCATGATCTATGGTAAGAATCACAACATGAGTGCCCAAAGTCTTCTTTCTGATAAATTGTTATGATATGTAGCCAATGTTACTATTTATGTAAGTAAATATTTCCATTTTTTTTTCTTGCAAGAAAAACACCCAAATCCCTCTTCTATTTCTTTTTTTCCTAAAACTCCTTACAAGCAATAGCAAGAGATCAGCTTAGCCACTACGTTAATTATCTTCCTTTACTTCATAGAAAACAGTGATTAGGAAGGATGAGGATAAAAATTCAGTATAAGGTTACATNGTCCCTGTGTATGGCAGGGGTTGGAACTGGATGATCCTTGAGGCCCATTCCAACCTTATCATTCTATGATTCTATGATTCTATTCAAGATGATGTCAGCAAAGATAATGTCAAAGGTACATAATAAAATACTGTTGGTATGTATTGTAGAGAAAGAAGAAATAAAGAAAAGATCATGTTTCCTCTTCACAGAGCAAGAAAATTCTGGTTAATGGTACTGAGAAAGCCAAGGTATTTAAGGTCATTTCGCATTAGTTCACACTGAATTGGTCAACAACGACCAGATGGCTGAAACAATAAGAAACTACGTAAGAATAAAATCCTCAGCCTACAGTAATTAAAGAACTTAATTACTTATAGTAATTAAAGGGAGTGTATTTGTAAGAATTAGATATTTTCATATCATCTGCAGTGATAAACTGGGTGGCTAATGAGATTCTCAGTTCACTGCAATTACCTTACGGGTTTCATGTAAGCTATCCGCAGATCTACAAAAGGCCAATAAAAAAGGAAGATCTTGGGAATTGTTTTATTTCCTTTACAACTTCACATTTAACTTCTTCCTCTCATAATAGTCTTCTTCATTCTGTCCTCCCAGATCATCAATTACCCCTCTGCTACGTCTGTTGGACATTTGAATGAATCTAAATGGATCTTAATTGACCACGAGATGTGAAAAATTAAGGACTGATTGTGTCCAGATGTACATAAACATGTTTGTGTCAACCTCCACCAAAAAGTTTCATCTGTTTCAGGTTGTAACCACAATTTAAAGAAGGAATTTAAGCATAAAAATTACATCTGCAATAGAGCAAGGGCGATGTGTTTTCAGATTTTAGTTGTTCTTTTCCCCAGGCTCAAGTCTCACTTAATCCGAGTGCCCAGCTAATGAGTGGGAGCAGTAAAGCATGGTGACACACCACCTCTGCACACTGCTACAGAAGGTTAATCTGGGGGTGGGCAGAGTGGGGAACGATTTTGTCCTATATTGCTGATGCCAGAGCTCATCTGCCAGAGCCTGAAATGACTTCTCCCAAGGTGCAAGGCAGTGTATTATCAGCTTTTGGAATGATTCATTTTTCTGAATTCTTTTAAGCATGAATGTGACTGTAAAGGAAAGCTGATTACACAGTTCCTCCCTGCAACAAGTTCAATCTTTTGCCCACAGTTCAGTAAAGACAGGGAAGTGACTAACTTCTCATTTTTCCTTTACAGACAGCAGCTGGGGTATAATTGTTGAGCAAGAAAATTAGCAGCCATCTATAATTTGTAAAATCTTGAGCCTGGCAAAATAAGGGGGAACAAATAAATTGAGGGAGAAGTTGCAAGGCAGTGGAAAATTGAGGGAGAAATGGAAGTGATCACTTTTAAAAGGAGAAACAACAGTTGTAGAGAAATGGGAAAAGAACAAGGTACAATTTAGTGAATTTGGTGCATACATACACCAAAGCAGAGACAGAACTAACTGGAAGCACACCTGAGAGTTCTTTAATTCCATAAACACCATTTTAGGACCAAGCTGCTAGCTTGTCTCTAAGTGCTTTTGACTCAGGTACGGTGTTGTACCATGGCAGTTGCCTACCTCATTCACAGAATCACAGAAACATTCTGTTTGCAAAAGACCCCCAGGATCATCTCGTCCAATCATTACTCCTACTCTACAAAGTTCACCCTTAAACCATATCCTCAAGCACCACATCCAAATGACTTTTAAGCACATTCAGGCTTAGTGACTCAACCAGCTCCCTCATTCCAAGGCCTGGCCACTCTTTCTGAAAAAATGGTTCCTAATGTGCAGTCTAAACCTACCCAGTGGCAGCTTGAGGCCATTGCCTCTTGTTCTATCACTGATTACCCGTGGGAAGAGACCAGCAGCAGCCTCTCCACAATGTCCTTTCAGGTAGCTGTAGACAGCAATGAGACCTCCCCTCAGCCTCCTCTTTTTCAAACTAAGCAGCCACAGCTCACTCAGTTGCTCTTCATAAGATTAATTCTTCAGGCTCTTCACCGGCTTCATTGCTCTCCTCTGCACTCACTCCAGGACCTCCACATCCTTCCTGTAGTGAGGCATCCAAAACTGAACACATTACTCAAGGTGTGGCCACACCAGAGCTGAGTGCAAGGGGACAATCACCTCCCTACTGCTGGCCACAGCATTTCTGATACAAGCCAGGATGCCATTGGCTTTCCTCACCACCTGGGCACACTGCTTGCTCAGATTGAGTTGTTTGTCTATTACAATCCCCAGATCCCTTTCTGCCAGCAGCTCTCCAGCCACACTGCCCCAAGCCTGTAGCGCTGCTTGGGGTTGCTGTGGCCCAAGTGCAGAATCTGGCATTTGGCCTTGCTGAAGCTCATGCCATGGGCTTTGCCCCATCGATCCAACCTATCCAAGTCCCTCTGCACAGCCTCCCTACCCTCCTGCAGATCAACACTGCCACCCAACTTGATGCCATCTGCAAACTTACTGTCGACACTGTGTCTTCATCAAGGTCATTAATAAAGATGTTAAACAGAAGTGGTCCCAACACTAAGCCCTGGGGGACACCACTTGTGACCGGCCACCAGCTGGATTTGACTCCACTGACCACCACCCTTTGGGCCATTTTGTCCAGCCAGTGCTTTATCCCTCAGAGCTGTGCCCGTCCAAGCCATGAGCAGCCAGTTTGTCCTTGAGAATCCTGGGGGGAGCAGAGAGGTCCAGACCAAGCCAGCATCTAGACAGAACAAGACTCTGTGTGTCTTATCCATATTTGTGTCCTTATTCTTGTACATCTCAGCAAGCCTATGAGTGAAGCAGACATCAGCAGTGTTTGCTTTTCACAGCCTATAATACAATTTTCTCCATTAAAATATTCCAATTAGCCTCAAACCAGCACAGTGGCATACCAAGAAACTAGCTTTGCAGCCAAGGCTGCAGAAGGCTGCAACCTCTCACATAAACCAGAGAGAGATCAGCCATGTGTGCTGGGAGCAGAGAGAAGAGAGAAAGGACAAGGACTGGCTGTGGACTCCCCTTATATAGGGAGATGCAGGATGGGATGGAATCAGAAAGATTACAGTTTCTTGTGTCCACTCCCTAGAGACCATCCACAGTATCACAGTGTCACAGTATCAGCAAGGTTGGAAGAGACCTCAAAGATGATCAAGTCCAACCATTACCACAGACCTCGAGACTAGGAGGTACTACAGACTAGGAGGTTCCTCCGGTACTCTGGAGGAATTTCTCTGGTCCTCAACCTACAACACTGGCAAATTTCCCTTTTCATTTTGTTTGTGGGGTTCTGTGTTTGTTTGTTTTTGAATGAGAAATATAATTCAGTGTTTTTCCTGGTGAAGAAAACCAGACTTAGCTAATTACTGGAATTGAAAGCTTTGAGGTTTTCCTATGGTGATTCCTGGTTTTCACAAAGTCAGCTGGGGTTAGTCGTTGTGGTTGAGAAAAAAGACAGAAAGCAATTATAGTCACAGATATAATTCAGTTTACAATACAGACTTCTGTATTTTCTACCTCTGCATCTCTCTGAGGCCTATATCCTGCTGAGCCACAAGTGATGAAAGTGAAACAGCATGGGCTTACAAAATTAAATAAGTGCTTTTGAGATCAAATTAATTCCTTCATCTACCAATTACTTCTATGCTTTATCAAACATAGACTGTCAAACATTTTCAGTTCAGCTAAAATTAGACTGCTGCCCTAGTAAGTTCTGAGCACAAGAAGATCAACTGACCAAATCTGACTTTGATAGTAGTTGCCTTTTCCACTTTCATAATTGCAAATATTGCCTGTAAAATTCACAGGCATGATGGAGTCAGCGATCAGTTATGGTTCCATGTCTAAACAGACTTTTGCAAAGGAGAACCCAGAGTGCTCTACACAGTAAAGAAGTGTGAATTTTCTCTCTCTCTGAGACTAAGTGAAGCCTTGGGAATGTAACCAGCGTGTTGAGTCTACTAACAAGGGGGAGCTGCTGGTGCACTCGAGATAAGAAAGCAGCTATGTAGAAGGCAGTTATGTTAAACAAGGGTGTAGCATAGTGTTGTGGGTTTTAAAAGCCTACAGAGTGGAGCTCTCAAATGAATTGGAGAAAAAACCAGAATTACATTTGGAGAGTTACAGATAGAAATTACAAGGCAGATACAGAATCCGTAAGCGAACCCCCTTGAATTTTCCCCTAACCCAAAACTAAATCTACAATCCCCAGTGCTCCAATCCTTCCCCCCCATGCCTCTGCCATCCAAGAGGCCTAAACACAGCCTCTGGAGGCCCCAAACCAGGCCTGCTCCTGACGTGTTTGTCCTGGCAAAGCAGCTCCAGCCAGACACAAGGTTGGAGGGGAAGGAAAGGAGGATGAGCTGACCTGGCTGTGAGTTTATGAAGAGATAGCAGACTTATGGGATTGAATAACAATCTTCTAGTCCCTAGAGGATTTTTTTAACCTTATAGTTCCCAACCTGGGACACACAGCAAAACAGGGTGGCTGATGGTGACTGTATTGAAGAAGCCTTTATCAGTGTGTGAACAGCTCATGAAGAGCTGCCTGTAACCAATCAGAGAATGCATGCTGTGTGACTGTGCAAGCCCATGCTGACTTGCTGCAATAAAGGGGTGACCTCGGATGCAGCAAGCTGGTGTCTGGTCATCCCTCCTCGTGCCATCCATGCCCCCACACCTAGCGCCCCCCGACGTCGCGCGGTTCCGCAGCTTCTGGTGATGCCTGACACCTGGTCACCCCTGGCCTGCTGCTTCGGCAAGAGATCGTGACTCCCCTCCGCTGCTGAGGTGCTAGCCCAAGCTAACAACCCTCTTTGAGAGCCTCAGGACTACACCCTACAGGATAGTCAAAGGAACAGTGCTATTTTTTGGATAGGGAAGAGTTAAGACATAGTTAAATATTGTATAAAAGCCACTTTTATGTTCAGAGTTGTGATGCTCTGTGTACATTGGTAGGAAGACAATCTTGTTCAGTGCTAAGCAATGACAGTCTCATCAGTTCCTGCTTTTATGGTTCTGATCTTAACTGATAGATGCAAGGCAGCATATTACTGTGACAAATTTAAGCTACAAACATCTCGTTAGATACAGTATTTTATTTTTCATAAAAGCAATCCGTCCATATAAATACTTCTCCCTTTCTGAAATTAATCAAGAGTTGTTCAGTAATTTATCTTTGAAAATGCAAAAGCATAATAATGATTTAGGATAGAATTTGTAATGTGAGTGCAGTATTCTACCTAGATTCACTGCATAGCTATTAGAGAGGATCTGCTCTACGAAATTGTTTTCAGCCAGATTCTTAGTTAAGATATCTTGCCTTATCTCTTAGAGAAGTTTACTTTTGTCCACAGACTGAAAGTACTCTTTTCTATGTCAAGAGCAGTCTGTCTTATGCTAATCAGCCAGCTGAAGGCCATGAACCTATCACTGCACCATAACAGTCTCCTCAAAAGAGCATTCAAAGCCTGCTCAATGTATACTTGACAAATTTCACCATAAATAGGTACCAGATCAATAATCTATAAGTGAACTTTTTCTGACACCATTTAGTACCTGCATGCTTCAACATTTAGCTTCCTTAGCAGAAGTTAACCTCTCAATACATTCAAGATCAGGGTTTGAGTGCCTTAAAGACATTTATTAATCCATAAATACTTTTCAGAACTCTTAGAAGTCAAAGACCTCAGATTCTCAACAGGTAATACATAACCAAAAGGCTGAAAGTTAGACAGTGTCAGATGCTCTTGTGGAGCACAATAGCTGAAAGGAGTTCAAATATACTAGAAAAAGTTTAATTTTGGGGTACTATAAGTAAAAGCCAAAGTCTTAAGCAGTCATCCTCCTTTAACAGTGTAAAGATACAAAGATAAATAACTTTATATGAAAAAATAAAGAGAATTAGTGTAAAGAAAAGCAAACATAGCATGGATTTGATAATTCCTTTCAGGAATGGGGTAATTTCCTACAAGAATATAATGGTANTCCAATTAGCCTCAAACCAGCACAAAATCATATTTTGCACACAAAGACTATTAATTTATGTAAGTGTGGCTATCAATTTATGTAAGTATTTTTTATGAAAGATAAATGCCATGGTTAGGCTCCTAAGAGACTTAGAAACCGTCGAGTAACCATCCCCTCAGCCTTGCCTAGAAGGTCATTCCTTTAAGCAGACTTGGCAGAAAGCCAGTCAATAAAATCTTGTATGTGACATTTAATCCCTGGCAGAGACTGCAATATTGAGATCACTTATAACTCTTTCTTACTGAGGAGTTATTAGAGTAGCTTTGCAGAAATGTCTTCTTACTTCTTTTGTACTGGGGAAAGGTGTTCTGTGCCAATTTCGCACGGGCTAATGTGTGGGATACTTCTAAAGATATCAGAAACCTGTTGTATAGCAGCTCCTTAGCTAATTACCCTTTCAGAATGATTGATTCTGATGGATCTCAAATGGTTCAGCCATAAACTACATACAGCTACAATATTTTACAGTGTTTTGCAAGTTAGTGAAAATACTGTTGTCAGAGTTTGACATTTTCTGTTTACAAAGGGAAGGATGTTTCCTTCAAAATAAAGAACCTGCTCTAGCTTTGCCAAGGAGGCAGATAATTATTGTCTGCTTGAGTTATTTCAGAAAGATATCAGGAACTCGAAGCCAGAATAGGGCACAACAGTGTCAGCAAGGACTAACCAGGTCGTTTGTATAAATAAATTGTAATTAATGTGGTGAAGAGATTATTGAATCTGATTATCACATGGTTGGATTAGTTCCACAATGTGTCTGAGATTTCCCTAGGATAATAGTCTATTTGAAAAACATAGCTGTCTTCCAGCATCACAGAATCATAGAATAGGAAGGTTGGAAGGGACCTCAAAGCTCAGCCAGTTCCAACCCCCTGCATAGGCAGGGACACCTCCCACTAGTACAGGTCACTCAAGGCCTCCTCCAACCTGGTCCTGAACACCTCCAGGGAGGTTGTGGAGCACAGAATCACCCAAGGTGATCGAACATGTGTTTCACATGTTTAAATGCTCCAATCTCCTGCAGTTTGGCACTCTTCCCTGCTGTTACTCTGAGTAAAGAAAAGCTGATACCTGATACAATTTCTATTACATCTTTTAAATGCACATACAAAATTCTAATTGTATGAATGCATTCATAAGCCTTCATTCAAAAGCTGTTTCTTAGTGATAAAAGCTCTCATCACATGTTTTTAGTTTGAAATTAAAGATGGTAGAAGTCTGACTAGGCCTGTAGACAGCTTTTCAAAATATCATTCTTTATTTTATATGTATTTGTTTGTTGGAGGCTTTTTAGAACAGACGAATTCCAACCAGTGAAGGATCTTGGAGCTGAAACATTACACTAAGTAGATGTAATATTGGGTGGTTTTCCGTTGCACTGACTTTTGGAGATGAGTACTTTTTAGACCTGTTTCAAATTGCAATCTGTCTTGGCCAAATTTAAGGATAATATAAAATCTGTAACACTTGTGTTACTTCCATTAATTTCTATAACTTCAGAAAGCAAAGAGCTCTGTATATATCCTTTTGAGGTAGTCAGAGTGTCACTAGAAATAGCATAATGATGCTAATTTTCTAATCATTGTGGCATATATATAAGACATAGCAATTGATATTGTCAACCATTTCAGTGGAAATACATGTCAATTCGACTCACAAGATATATGTGAGAGACTGCCAGCCATATTTGTGTTGCTCTTGGAAACATTTACTGTCACATTACACTGGTGAATTTTTAAAATATAATCTGTAAGATTGGTGCTTAAAATTGATGAAATATTGCAACTTTTCAGCAGGGTATTTTTTTCAGATTATTTTAGGTAGAAAAGTACCAATATAAAAAACTAATATCATCTTTCTATGCATACTCAAAGTTAAGAAATATCTAATATTGCTGCTCTGACTTAGAATTTATTCTGTTTGGTGATCTTACTTTTAAGCTCAGTTTCTTCTAAGTAATTGCACTTTCTGAAATTAAGAGTTTTGTTTTTTTCTTTAGACAGTGCCTGCTTCCAGTAGTTATAACATCTTCCTTCTGAGGACAGCCTGAAGGAGCTGGGGCTCTTTAGCTTGGAGAAGAGGAGACTGAGGAGTGAATCGATATAAAGCTGTGCAGGTGAGTGCCAGGAGGCTGGAGCCAGGCTTTTCTTGGTGATGCCCAATGACAGCACAAGGGGCAATGGATGGAAGTTGAGGCATAGGAAGTTTCATGTAAACATGAGGAAGAATTTTTTCACTGTGAGTGTGATGGAACACCTGGACAGGCTGCCCAGAGGTGTTGTGGAGTCTCCTTCTCTGAAGGCATTCTCAAGACCTGCCTGGATGCATTCCTGTGTGCTCTGATGCAGGTAATCCTGCTCTGGCAGGGGAGTTGGATTAGATGATCTTTTGAGGTCCCTTCCAGCCCCTAACCTGCTATGATTCCGTGTGATTCTGTCATCATGTAACCCTAATGACCAATGAGCTATTCTGTTCTTCAGTATAAAGCTGAGAGATTCTGGGGGTCAAGCTTTTTTCTTCAGTGGACTTTGGTTTGCTTTCAATCCCAATCCATGAGTTCCAGAATCCAGCTCCAAAATTCAGCTGCTGAGTCCATTCTGGAACTTATGTCACATCATCATTGGTGGATGTGATATAATAGTCATCAGGGAGGTTGGATTCCATGTTGGGTTTATATATACTTGTGTATATTTCATTGTATTGTTATTATTGTCACTAAAACCATTTAAGTTTTGTTTTCTACTCCATAAGTCTCTCCACCTAATTGCCTTTCTCTTCCCTTTTGGGAAGTGGCATGGGTTAGTAGAATGTCTGTCTCCCATTTACAGAATCACAGAAAACATCCATTTGGAAGAGACCTCAAAGATCATCCAGTCCAACCCTTGACCCAGCCAAATCCTAGCCCTTGACAGTCACAAAATGCTTTGGTTCTAGACTGCTTCAGTAGTGCTGTATTTGACAGTCAACAGCTTTATGTCATTACAGAGATTCCTAAATTGGAAAAGATTACTTTTTTGGGGACTTCCTCTAACAGAGCCAGTATTTCATTAGTTTAGAAGAGGAAACTGTTTTCAATAGTCTTTTGAATCAGTCAGTTCAGGAAAACTGATGGTCAGACACACTGGCTGAAGGAAAATGCTTCATGTGCATTATGTTTTTGGAATTGCTCATATGGAAATAAAGCACATTCTAAATATAAAAAAATCATAGAAAAGGGTAGTTGTGATGTTTCTTTTGACTGACAACTGGAAACGGCAGGGTAAGAGGATCAGAAAGGCAGATGTGTTACAAAGATTAATTTAGCATAACATTGTGCTGTCTGAAGTGTGAAACTAAGAACTGAGAGATAAATGCTATTTGTCTTGCTCAGAGCAGTTATTTTTTAAACCAATGAAGTTACACTAGTGTGCTGGCAGGATCACATACTCACCTTACACTGCTGAGCAGCTGAGATGAATAGCCTAAAGTGCCAACTCAGCATTCACAATCCTTATAGGTTTCACATCAAGTTTTAAGTGCTTGTCATTTCCCAAAATCAGATCTTCCATGCTCTACATTTTCAATAAAATCAATGCTCTCTGTGTGTCTGGACCATTAGAAACTTCATCTTACTATCCCTGATTTCTGTCCATAACTTACTCATCTTTACTGTGAAGAAGGTAATTTTCACTCATCCCTGCAATCCCACACTTTTCAGTTCAGGTAACCTCTTGGAAACACTGTAGCTCTTTCCTGTATGCTCAGCTAGCTTTAAATCCTGTGTGAAGATGGGCTGAGAATGGTGAATGAAGGCTTCAAGACAAAGAATGTGAGAAGCTTCCAATTGTCCTTCACTATGGGCACTTCCAGTGACACAACCCACAATAAGAGCTGCTTAAAGTTAAGGGGGGTGGGGGAGGAATATCTGTGTATAAATATATGTATATATGTTCATCATACCAGGTCTTTAGACAGCCTAAATGGCTAAATAAAAAATACAGAACTTAGGTCATTAAGTTTATTTTTCCATGCTGTTTGGACAGGTCCCATGGTTGCTCATACACTAGAGCATTCCACTGCAGCCTAGAGCCACTTCAGCAGCCAACAGAACGAGTTGTTCAAGCCACAAGACCTGATGTTACCACCAGAGAGTAAAAGCCCCCTATTTCCTGGTCAAGAGGAAGCTATAGAAAAGGTGAAACTCTGTTAGTTTTTTAACTGAAAAGTACACATGCTGTCATTTCAAGTTTAGAGTGAAAAGGAAGCACCTCCAAGACATGTCCTTGATGTGCAGCTTATTGCACAATGTTGAAAAAGTACCCAGCTTCCTGCAGTGAAAAGGAGTTTTCTAAGTGAAATATATTGTGCTGTTTCCAATGCAGATGAAGTTTTATTGTGGTTTGGTTTATTCCATATCTAATTAAGAAAACATTCTGAGCACATAGCCAAATCTTAAATTGCAAAAGAAATCAGTTTTGTGGGGCTCGATGTAGGCAGAAAGTTTGCTGAGTAAAGCAGCCCTTGACTTCCCATCCAGATCAGTAGATACAACATTCAGTTTAAAATGGAGTATAATTACAGTGTTAAAAAGACAGAAAAATGCCACTGAGCTGTGGTTGGGAAAAACTGAGAACTCCTGCAGAGAAGAGGAGTAAGTGTAAGCTAACATCAAACATAATGCTGACTGCAACATGACAAAGTGAATCTCATTTTGTCCATGAGTGCTTCCAACAGGAGGACTGATAAAGACAACCCTTATTAAGCAGCCTAATTTCTTAGTAGTTCAGCCTATTAGTTTTCTGACATCTACCCACTGCAGTTCTCTTCCACATTATGTAAAATACCCTCTGGTTTGGTTTTTGTTGGTTTGTTTTTCAATACTGAGTTTATGTTGTGTAATTTAAGCCACCACAGGAGAGTTCACCTGAGCCTTCTGTTGCAGAGCTCAGTGGGCTGGCATTTCCACACCACACAAGAAACACTGTGCAAGGCATCTCTCTCTTTTTGAAGCTTACATTTTCTGTTCTGGTAAGTTTGTGCCACAGACACAGAGATTTACTGTAGAGGTGAAGAGTTTGGTATTACACTATTAAATGCTTTACATAAACATGTGACAAAAACACAACTTGTTTGCATTAATAATGCCAAAATGAGCTGAGGAAATACGAGAAATTCTTACTTTCAAGGTAAACCTATAGTGAAACCTTTAACTATCTGAAGAAAACGTTTCTTTCCCTGATAGAAACCAGGACTTTATCACCCAGACTATTGGCCTTGATCTTTCAAACATCTCTTGTTAGTAACTTTGACAAGTCTAGGCTATTGCTTAGGAATTTTCCAAGTTATAACTGGACTTTCTGTTTTCATTACATGTTATTTATTTCATTACTTTTGTGGTAAAAATATTCTGATGAAATCCTTGTAGTGTGCAGGGTGTTAGCCAGCACAGCCTCTTAAAATGATAATGCTTGTACTACAGTGCAATATTTCCAGATACTGAAAATAAGGAAAGAAGAAAAATATTACCTTATTATAACAGACAAAAAGAGAAATTCCTGAGAATTGTCTGGATAAATATGTTGAAAATGGTGAAAATGCTGATGATCTTACCATAGGAAGTATGCTTTTAATGCCTTTCTTCTGGCTGCCCCCACCCATAAGCCTCCTGGCTGCCCCCTTCCTCTTGACCAATCTCTTTCTTTTTTTCAAAACTCTGTTGATAAATACTTAATCAAATTAGTGACAATAACAGGAAAGTCCAATGCTATTTCAAAATACTGTTGGATTTTATAGAATCATAGAATCACAGAATCATAGAATGGTAAGGTTGGAAGGGACCTCAAGGATCATCCAGTGCCAACCCCCTGCCATAGGTTGGGTTGGCAACCCCCTGCCATAGGAGCTCCCACTAGCACAGCTCACTCAAGGCCTCCTCCAACCTGGCCTTGAACACCTCCAGGCAGGGAGCAGCCACAACCTCCCTGGGCAACCNCAGGTCCCTCTGATTTGTTTAGTCCACATGTAAATTCTCATAAGTTGATCCAACTTCTTGCAGAGCTTAATTACACAAGTTGTTAAAAAATTAAAAAAAAGAAGGAATGTCTTAAATATATATATATATATATACATCTCTGTAACCTGGACAACAAGTTCTTTTCATCAGCAGCTCTACATCCCAATGATTATTATTTTATATTGTAGTAAAGTGCAGCAGACATTTAGATTATTGTTGTTTCATAACTCATGGTCTGCTTCTTTAAAAAGTTGGTAACATCTTAATTCCAAAAGAATGGATTAGCCTTCGATTAGTTGAAGATATGAGGTACTAAGAATTTTTCCTTTGGGAGTACTGTCACCAATACAACATTGTAGTCTCCACAGCTTCAGGTTGTAGAGAACAAATTTATCTCTGTAACCCTTCTGTGTTTTGAAATGGTAAATGCAGTAGGAATTGAGCCAAGCCTAATAGGTACTCCAATTTCTCCTTTGTGAACAGAGTCATGTTTTGCTATTAAACTCATGCTGAGCAGCCAGAGGGGAACTCGGGGTGTAATGCAACATTGCTTCCTGAATTACAGAGGGAGATACTGCAAAGGTTCCCATTAATCAGGTTTCAAACCCAAACTTTATTTATTTTTTTATTCTATTGGTGTGTTTTCCTGTCATTTAAAAAGTTATTTTCTAACAGCTACATTGTCTATCAGCTACCTGGACTGGAAAGCTTTATCAGATGCTTCCAAAAAGATTTACAGGCTTTCTATAGATTTTTATTATATGAAAATAATGTGCCTGCATTATTGTGAGGAGTAAGTTTTCATTTTATGTATTTTTTTTCTATTGGTGTGTTTTATTGTCATTTTTAAAATTATTTTTTCAACAGCTACTTTGTCTATCAGCTACCTGGACTGGAAAGCTTTATCAGGTGCTTCAAAAGACAGATTTACAGGCAGATTTACAGGCTTTCTATGGATTTTTATTTATATGAGGGTAATGTGCCTGCCCTGTTGTGAGGAGTAAGTTTCTGAATTGTGCAGAAGGGTGTCATGCAGAAATTGTGGACTGCCTCATTAAAATAATGAACTGTGATGTAATCTCAACACCTATAGTCAGTGTGGCAGTCTGATCTCTAATCTGTCTTTACACCAGAATGGTTTCAAACTTGAGATATTAACAAAACCACT
The DNA here is from genome assembly GCA_013399055.1 of Ramphastos sulfuratus. Taxonomy (NCBI): domain Eukaryota; kingdom Metazoa; phylum Chordata; class Aves; order Piciformes; family Ramphastidae; genus Ramphastos; species Ramphastos sulfuratus. The sequence continues at coordinate 25,452 of WBNM01038009.1, read as the reverse complement.
TCAGAATGTTTTCAAAGTTATCTCCCCTTGGAAATGTTAGCTGTGGGTAAATCTGTCCAAATAATCTAAATAGACTTCTTTTGGTGTATCTTGATGCTACTTTGTGCTTTCTCCTTAGCCTTTGTTAACATAGAGCATATAACAACAGTGATAGCATCTTCCAAGCACTAACCTGTACCAACAGCCTGGCAAGCTGTGTGAGTTTGCACAATTAGCTCCCACCTTGTAAGCAATATGAATTCTAACTTCTAGTGCTGAACTTGGTCATGCAATAGCAATTACTCAACACTTTGGCCAGGCTCAAGTGCTAAAACCAGTGAACCCCTAAGTATCAGACTTAAACCTTGCACATTAGCTCCTGATCAAAAAAAAACCAAACTCTCAACCCTAACCCTGAGTCTAATCACAATTCAGAAACCATTGCTACTCCATTGCAGTCACTCAGACTGATGCCAGCTGCAAAACCCTTACCTTTTTCTTGTTCAGATCAGGTGGCAACTCTAATCATTCATCTCTGCCAGAGTGAATCTCTAAGTTTACACTTACAATAACCTTCTGCTTTCTGCACATTGACATGAATAAGTGTGCTTATGGGAGGAGGTGGGGGAACTGAGAGAGTGGTGACTTTTGGGATCATGTTAATTAGAAGTGATGGGATGATTTGAAAGAAGCTTATTATTAAATTTATAATGTCTTCAAGCCATGCCCCAGCTGGTGCAGGTGGATGTGTTGCTAATTCACATTATTAGGCAGAAAAAAAAAAAAAAAAAAAAGTGCTTTTTAGAAAGGTTAAGGTGAGCCCAAAAATATTGATGAAAATCACATTGTGTGTGTCTGGAAGGTCAGTTTGGAAAGCACGAGAAGAAAACTCTGTTTTGTGATGTCAGAGCTATAATAAAACACCACCTGCATTTTAAAATCTACTTTATAACACAAAGTTTTCTTTAGTGATTCTGAACTTAAAGCTCACTGTCCTTGCCTCTTGCTTCACTGGAGTGCTTTGTGGGTGGCCTACAAAACAGCTTGCCAGAACTAGGACAGGTTGCTGAAATCAGAGCATCTCTCTGCTTCTGTGCATCATCCCATGCCTCAACATGATCAGTGGTAGTGATGTGGATTTGCATCTGTGGAAAATGAAAACTTTGAAATCTTTTCTCCTTAGAGGATATACTGTAAAACTGCAATTAAAAGAATCATTAAAAGGAAGCAAAATGACATCAGTTGGCCCTATTTCTCTCTGACTTTAAACTTCTCTGCTTTATGTGCATATATATAGGGGTTTGCATACATAGAATCATAGAATCATAGAATGGTAAGGGTGGAAGGCACCTCAAGGATCATCTAGTTCCAACCCTCTGCCATAGGCAGGGACACCTCCCACTAGCACAGCTCACTCAAGGCCTCCTCCAACCTGGCCTTGAACACCTCCAGGCAGGGAGCAGCCACAACCTCCCTGGGCAACCTGTGCCAGTGTCTCACCACCCTCACTGCAAACAACTTCCTCCTAACATCCACTTTCACTCTCCCCTCTGCCACTTCAAACCCATTGCTCCTTGTCCTGGCATTGCAAGCCCTTGTCAATAGTCCCTCCCCAGCCTTCCTGTAGCCCCCTTCCGATCCTGGAAGGCCACTCTAAGGTCTCCTGGCAGTCTTCTCCAGGCTGCAAAGCCCCACCTCGTGTAGCCTGTCCTCATAGCAGAGCTGCTGCAGCCCTCTGAGCATCTTCGTGGCCCTCCTCAGATACATCTTCCTTTACTCACCTAATTAACTCTTAGACAGATGAGTTACTCTCATGTAAATTACTTTCTTCAACAAGAACAGAGTAATAGAGGTCTGGAGAACAAGTGTGAGGAGCAAGCTCCTGAGGGAACTGAGGTTGTTTATTCTGGAGAAAAGGAGGCTGAGAGAAGACCTCACTGCTATTCACAACTACTTGAAAGGAAATTGCAGTAAGGTGGGTGTCTTCTCCCTAGTAAGTGATAGGACAAGAGGAAATGGCCTCATGTTGCACCACGGGAGGTTTAGACTGGATATTGAAAGAAACTTGTTGATTGAAAGGGTTCTCAAACACCAAAATATGTTCCCCAGGGAGGCTGTCAAATCCCCATCCTTGGAGGTGTTCAAAAGATGTGGTGTTAAGGGGACATGGTATAGCACCAGGCTTAGCCCCATTAGACAATGGTTAGAATCAATGATCTCAAAAGTCTTCCAACCAACACAATTCCATGATTCCATGATTCCATTATTATTCATTTGAATGATCTATTTAAAAAGAAAAAAAACCCCAAACCAACCAACCAACCAAAACAAAAATAAAAACAAAAAAACCCAAACAAACAAACAAAAAGAGAACCAATCCCCCCAAAACCCCTGAAACTAATATTCCTAATACATGCATACATATTTCATTTAAGCTAGTAGTGAATATTTGGAATAAGTCTAGTAAAGCAAGTCTTTAAAGCTTGCTTGTGTCAGTACTTTCATAGAGCCTTTCCAGACAGAATACAGAAGTAGATCAATTCAAAACTGACTGTAATGCTCTGTGTTCTCAGTAGTGCTCTCAGCCTGGCCTCACAGCAGAGCTGCTGCAGCCCTCTCAGCATCTTGGTGGCCTCCTCTGGACCCACTCCAACACTTCCATGTCCTTCCTGTGCTGGGGGCTCCAGCACTGCACACAGGACTGCAGGTGGGGTCTGAGGAGATAAGCCTCCATATAGCTCACGTGATAAATCTGCAGAGATCTGAGCTATCAGAAAGGTGAGAAGGAGGTTAGAGGAAAAGGTTAGATTGGATGAAAGAGTTAAGGCACATGCAACCAGACTAAGAGAGAAAGGCCAGTATGTGCAGCATCCCTGTGAGAACAGTGAGATGCAGTTTCTACTACTACCTTTATTATAGCAGTCAGGGAAGAGAAAGGATCATACTACTTTCATTCTGTAAGGGTGGAATCCATGCTCTAGGGAATTATTATTTGCTGAAGTTAGGTAAAAAAAGTTATTTCTCAAACCAACAAATTTTACTCTGTGCCCCAGTCTAGTGTCTGTAATACAGCAAAAGCTTTCTATTCTGGTGTATCTGTGCTTTTGTCAAGCTACCATTACCTCAGCATAGATTTGAGGACCAGAGTGATTAAGGTAGATGCTAGGTCAGAAGTGGTGTGTCAGCATATTCCTCTGATTATGTGTAAACTAAGAGGAAAGAGCTCGTGGAGTAAAAGACTTACAATGGTTAGAGTGTACAAAGATGTAATCTGCAATTAAACAAACGTTTTGAATGGACTACTTTAATTAACTGCTAGTGCAAAACATTAAGTAGTGTAGGTGTAGTTATCAGTAGTTGCATGTGATTTATGAGCTACTGATGAAACTCTAACACTCATACAGTGCTACATAACTCAGACCACTGCAATAGCTACATGTGTGTCTGAGGATAACACTGGATGGGCTTCAGAAGAATGAGCAAAAATGATCTATTAATTCTTGGAGTCAGCTAGTTGTTGAATAGTTTAATTAAACTGCATTCAAATACAATGAAAACCTTGGTAATTGGCTCTAGGAACTTGCTGAGCAAGACTTATACCCTATTAGTAGAATTTGGATCTTTTTCCTTAGTGTACTTTTCTGAATAGAGACCCTACAGGACAGTTGCATCTCTGTTTCTTTGTGTATTTCTCTACCAGGCTTTCTTGCTAATGTGCAAGAACCCGAGTGCTGCATTTCAGGGGTATAGATCTTTTATCTAATATTCTTCTCAACACTTTTTAGACACAGTCTTTGCAGTAAGATGCTTTCACATTTGCAAAACTCAAAGATTTAAGCTCATGTCTTTAGTAAAATAACATGCCAGATATTTTACATTCCTTGTCCACTGCTTCCTTGCTGTGCTACCCTGAGACAGTCACCTTTCCTCTCTTCTTAATTACATCTGCTGGTAGTGTGTGGATGGCTCAGCTATCAGTTTTCCTCAGTGTAACAACTCTTTCATCTAATCCTATATAAGACTCTCTGCACTAAATACTTCTGTATAACAGTGTTTCTGCCATCCCATCTAATCCTTTTCCCTAAAAGATTGCACCTGCTTGCTTAACTGATAGGTTTCATCTTGAGATAACATCGTTCTGATACCTCAGTGCTTCAAGCAGCAGCAGAGCCAGCTCGTTGCAAGCTCAGTCCCTGACTAAATATTCACACACTGCACTGCATGTTTTTCTGGGTAGTCAGCCTCACCTCTGTGCCTGGAAGAATCATGGAGCAGATCCTCCTGAAGACTTTGCTAAGTATACAGAAAATGAAGAAGAGGTAATCGGTGACAACCAGCATGGGTTCACCAAGGGCAAATCCTGCTTGATGAATTTGGTGGCCTTTTATGATGGACTTACACACCAGTGGATAAGGGGAGAGCAATTAATGCCATCTACCCGGACCTGAATAAAGTGTTTGACACTGTCCCTGTGGCAGTACATCCAAAACCCTGCCCTCATCCCACAAAGATGGGTAGGGGAAAGCAAAGAAGCTGGGATAGAGTGGGACAGGGGAGACACCTCCCCTCTCCCAGGGCTGCAGCTGGTGGATGCACTTGAGCTCTTCCCCCCAAGCCATGTGTCCTGCCAGGCACACACCCCGTGCTGGGTCAAGTCTGGCCACGTTTAGGCAGAGAAATGAAACTTTTCTGTTCCTGGTGCTTTTTTTTGTTTGTTTGTTTGGTTGGTTGGTTGGTTGGTTGGTTTTTGGGACATCCTTGCTGGTGGCATGCAACAAAATTAACATGGCTTTGATAAAAGGAGCAAGCTGCAGGGCGTGTGAGCTCTTTTCTCTCAGGTTTCTGCTCCCACCCAGGTGGAATAAGCAGCAGTCCAGGAGGATTTTCCAGTAAAAAAGAGGTGATAAAAGGAATTTCTGCAATCAGCAAACAGCACTGTGAGTACTTGATACATTCCTAAAGTCACCAGAAAGTTCTTTCCCTGTGTTAGTGGGATAATATTCCTGCTTTTGGATTTGTCTTTCCAATCCTATTTTCAAAGTATCTGAAATCAGTCCTATCGTGAAAGGAATTCTCAGCTGAATTTATGAACCTTTATAACCTTTATAATCTTTGTACCAAGTTATGAATTAAGCAGAGTCAAACTAATAAATAATTTATTATTAATTTCTTTCCTTATTCATCCTTTGTTAGTAACAGTCCCACACAACATCCTGGTCACCAAATGAAAAACACATGGATTTGAGAGATGGACTGCTCACTGGGTAAGGAATTGGCTGGGTGGTCTGACTCAGACAACTGTGGTCAATGGCTCAATGTCCAGACAGAGATGGATGATGAGTGGCATCCCTCAGGGAGCAGTGCTGGGACCAGTGCTGTTTAACACCTTTGTCAGGGATATGGACAGTGGGACTGAGTGCACTCTCAACAGGTTTGTGCATGACACTGAGTTGTGTGGTCTGGTTGACACACTGGAGGGCAGGGATGCCATCTGGAGGGACTTGGACCAGCTGAGAGGTGAGCCCATGCCCAGAGGGCAGTAACATCTCTCATCTGAGGGAAGGGTAAGATAGCTGGGGCTGTTCAGCCTGTAGAAGAGAAGTATCTAGGGAAATATTGCTGTGTCTTTCACTATACAAATAGGCCTTGTAAGAAAGGTGGAGAGAAGCTTTTACCAGGGTTTGCAATTAAAAAGTAAAAACTTTTACTTGAGAGAGTAAAGCTATATTAAATTATGATAAAATTAGAAACAAATTCTTTACTACGAGGGTGGCAAAACGCTGAAATAAGATGCCCAGCTAAATTGTGCTTGTCTCATCACTGCAGGTGTTCAAAGCCAGGTTGGATGAAGCTTTGAGCAATCTGGTTTACTGGAAGATGTTCCTCCTCACCACAGGGGAGGCAGACTAGATGCTCTTTGGAAGGCTCCTCCAATCCAAACCATTCCAGGATTCTATGAAAGTAGAATGAAAGAGGCAAAATTAAACACAGAATTGAGGGGAAGATAGAGAAGGGTTTGAAAATGAACTGAACTAGGGTAGGAAAAAAAGACAGGGAAAAGAGATTTTTAAATAAAAGTGGGGACACACACACCCCAACTGCTAAGAAGAAAAAAAAAACAAGTGTGAAAAGTAGTAGAAAATGTTTAAAAAAAAAAAGAAAAAAAGGAAAAATTAGAAAAAACAGCTCACAATTGTGAAATTGATGTTTCATAGCAATTTCTCTTTTATTTGAAATTGAAAGACAAGATCTGGAAAAGGCATATTATGCCAATATTGTTAGCATTCTACAATTCAGGGGTTGGAACTAGATGGTCCTTGAGGTCCCTTCCAACCTTATCGTTCTATGATTCTATGATTCTGTGAATCCCAGGAAAAATTGGTATTTTTAAATGTTAATAGTCATTCAAAGGCCATAGTATAAACAGCTGAGTTCCATTTATTGCTTGAGATGATGGTGGTGGTGATGCTAAAATACGTAGGATTCAATGAAATGTTTTCATGACTTTCATCTAAATTGTTAAGGTCTGATAACTACAGAGAGAATCTTGAAAAATGTCAAGTAATTGACTCTGTATTTTAAAAATTGCTTCTAAAGATATGCAAATATAACAAGAATTTGACTTATGATTGGCTAACAACAATCTAGAAAGGTATTTGTACTGTAATTAAAGATACTTTGGCATTTTAGTCAGTTTGGCTTTTATTCTTTTTCTACTTGTACCAAGAGAGTAAGAAAAATGTCTTCCTCCACTTGCATGGCATACAAGCATCTTGTTCTAGTCGTGAGCCATGAGCTGCCCAGGGCACAAGGACAGAAATATATTCTACCCCTTTCTGAGCAGTAAAATAATAAATGCTCCACATCGTTTGGGTGTTTAAATGGAAATCCTATTTGCAAACAGATACAAAAGGTTATTCAGATTAAAGGAGTACATTCACAAACTAGGCTCAGCTCTTTGTCTGGGCCAAACAGGCTGAAAACCTTCCAGAGCCTTCCCAAAAAAGCTCTCCTCCACTCAGGCTCAGCAGGCCCCAAAGCAGACTGCACTGCCTCCCCCTCCACTAAAGGACTACCCCAGGCTCGTGGCATTGCTGGACATTCCCTGGCAGCCAAGGCCAAGAGGAGCCATCACCCCCCCAAACCGTAAGGGTAAGGCCTGCACTCGTCCCAAGGCAGAGAGCACAGAGAGAGAAACTGAGCTGTGCACTCTTTCAAATAGAGATACACAGGGAATTGGGATGGAATAACAGATTCTGACATCCTGAGACAAGCTGCCCATCTCCCTGGGACTCTAGTCTTTGTAGGACTTTCTTCATGGTTATACCAATTAACTCAGTCTCCCTTGACCTGCACCACATCTGCACTATGGAAAGTGACTTTCCATGTCTAAGTGACACATGGAGAAACGGATCACGACTGCAAAGGCTTTCAATAACAGACATCAGCTGCAGTAGTTTGTTTTAATGTAGTAGTATTTTTGAACAGTCATGATTACTGCTAATGTTGAGAACCTAGTATGAGAATTTGTCATATAATAGCTGACTCTACCTCAAAGAAAAGTATTGAATGTTGAATTTATATCAGTCCTTTCCAGGCATGAGCCGTGCCATAATGACTGATTATCTATGTTAATGTGAAGGAAGACAAGTTAAATTTATATGGTATTTGGTGAAGAGATCAGACATCTATTTGTTCATTTTATCAAAATGTGATTAAAAAAATCACTTTTTTTTGGTGTTATTACAAGTTTTCTTTCTGTTTGGCGTTCAACAGGTATAGATAATCACTTTTGACAAATACTGGAAAGGGTAAGTACCTTGAGAGCAGTGCATGTTTTCCTGTTGACAACAAGCATGTTTTTACACAGAGATGTGGCAGGTCAATTTGTATCCCATTGAAACAGTTCTACTGACAAAGAGACAGCTCCTGTGCTTATTCACATATCTGTTCTCAGACATATAAAATGTCTGTGTGCACACTTATCGCTGAGGTATGGCTACAGCAGTTTTGCCACAGTTAGTGGAGCTCTCCATAACATCTGTGGCATAACCCCTGGTGAGTTTGCTTTAGAATGCATCCCCATGCTACTACTGAAATTTTGGGTAGAGACAGGCAGAATCTAACTGCAAAAACTTGGACTTTTAGCGACAAATAGATACTAAAATATATAATAAAGTTAATTACAGAAGATGCATTGAGTATTTGGGGTTTTTTTGCTGAATTTTTGCCTCTATTAATTTTTTCCTGCCTTTTGAAATTCACTTGGTTCAGAGTCACAATTAATTTCACTCTTATTTTCTGCATAGCACAATTCTTCTCAGTGCTAGCCTACTGAGACAATATTGAGTTGAGAAGAAACATGTAACCAGTTGATTCTACCAAGTCATTTCCTGCAGCGTCCTGGATTGTTCTCAAGGACTCAGTTACTATAGCTAATAAGCTTTTTTTTTCATAAGATTATTCACACAAAGGACTATTTCTGTTTCTAAGACATTAAATACACATAATTTCATTTCAAAGTTTTAATAACCTTAAATTCTCTTTCTTCTTCCGAGTTGACTTGAAACTAGCTCATGTTTTAAAAGTTCGAATTATTTCAACAGTACAATTTAAATCCCTTGAAACATGTTTTTTAATTGAAAGGAGTGCTTGAGTAGGACAAGGCAGGAATAGAATGAGAACTGATGGAAACTGCTAAAATGCACAATGACCAACTCGTGAAGGCACAGAACAGAATCGTGGAATGCAAAGAGCAAGAGATACAAAAGGGAGGAGCTTTGAGAAAGAAATGTAATATTCAATATTTCAAATTTCAGTGCAAAATCACTTCTCTTGATTGAAATTACATAGTCTCAAGGTGAATAATATCTCCTGCATCAGAAAAAAAAATCTGTGAAAGTAAACCTGCTTGAGAAATGGGAGTGTTTGGTCAGTACTTGAAGAACTGAGAGATAGTATCCTGAAAAAACCCAAAATATTTAGAAGTCTATTTGAAAATGTGGGAAGGGTTAAATCTTGTTATGTATCTCAGCTGTAAAGTTTTGGTGGCTGAAGAAAATAGGTTCTTTACTAATCCAACAAGTATAATTTGCAACTCACATCTAAATAACAGCAAACTGCTTTTAGCCAATATCTAACAGTGCCAGCATTCCTGATAATGTTAAAAAACAAGCAAACAAAACAAGAACAAAAACAACAACAACAAAAAAAAAACCCAAACAAAAACAAAAGCAAAAAACCTTGCAAAAATAAATTCATTGAGTGAATCAGTTTAAATTGTAGCAGAAAACTGTAATTTTAAATACTTTCTGGATCCAAACAGGAAGTGCTACTTCCATGTTAATAAATAGAAATAAGAATTGTTATTGTTAAATAATGTGTGGTTAAGTTTATACCACTGGATCTAAAGCAAGATGGGATTCTCCATTCATGGATTCACTTACCCATAATGTTCCATTTAGGGCCTGGACAATTTTTAANCTGCTCCCTGCCTGGAGGTGTTCATGAGCCCTTGAGTGAGCTGTACTAGTGGGAGGTGTCCCTGCCTATGGCAGGGGGTTTGGAACTAGATGAGCTTTGAGGTCCCTTCCAACCTTACCATTCTATGATTCTATGATTACATTGACATTCATTTTTATTGATTTTACTTCTTGTTTTCTGGGAGCACATTTACCTAATAAAATATTTCCAATGTTTAAGTTATTCCTTTCCCTAGTTCTTGCTCTGTGAAGATTTGCAAGTTCCCTGCTGCATTACACAGTTATAAAACTGTGCCATATGCTTTGTGCTTGCATACAGCAAAGGTTTTGGAGAAGCAGTCAGTGTTACACTCTGCAGAGCTGTGAGAAAGTGCTGCCCTGAGATTCCTGCAAGTTGTTACTGTTGGAAAAAGATAGTTTAATTACAAAACAATAATGGAGCTGGATTGGACTGCTTAAGGGAAACCTGACACAGATGCTTGTGTAATGGAACCCAGTTATTAACTTACAGAATAGCCCTGCCCTTCAAGCTGCTCCCAGCACGTGAGCACCATCGATTGCAGCAAGGCTCTGCAAGGGCACAGTGCCTGCCTTCCAGCCAGATGGACCACTTTGCAGGGGCACAGTTTAACTGTGCCATTTGAGGCAGTTAAAAAGTGACACCAACTATGTCAGGCTTCCAGTCTTCAATGTGACTGTCATATTATCCCACTTTTTCACTGCTTAGTTCACATTGTTATCATGCACAAACTGTTGGATCTGTACAGAATTTGGTGGAATATTATTCAAAAAATTTGAGACACATTCTCAAATAGTAAATTGTTCCCATGAGGTGAAATGAAATGTAATTTTCAAATTCTTACTGCAAGGCAGAATGAATTGGGCATTCTGAGTTATCTATCTCTTTTATTCTGTAAGAAACTGGCATTCTGACTCACCTGTCTCTTTCTTTTACTCTGTAAGAAACAGTGGCACAGCAGTTGAATGGCCAATTCAGTGTCTGCTGAGGGCTTTTCTCTAAAAGCAGATTGCATCTTCTATGAACTATGAAGAAAGGCAGGGCAGACAGTATGAAAACCTTTGAACTGCCAGAAACTCTTACTGCAGCATCAAAACCTTTCATTTATATTGAAGGTCAGGTTAGAACTCTGTGTGGTGATATCCCCTGGTATCAATACAAGGAAGACTATGCCAAGAAATTTTAATTCTGAGTTCCAAATAGTATTGCACTTAGCTGTTCTTTTCCACATAGAAGTAATTCTTCATCATTAGGGATTTGAGAACATGCAAATCACTCTGTGTAGGCTGACAATTTTTTCTGCTGAACTACCCTGGAAACAGAAACCAGAAAAATCAGCTCTCTTTACACAGGTAAAACAAAACAAAAAAAATTCCCAATCAAACAAGTAAGAGGAAGAGATCTTCAAATAACTTCAATTATCCTTCTATTTCCTTCTGAGTTCTTCAGAAGATGAATCTGAGACCCTTCATTTTCAAAAGCCAGACTCTCATAGCTGAATTTCATAGAATGATAGAATGGTAAGGTTGGAAGGGACCTCAAAGCTCATCTAGTCCCAAACCCCTGCCATAGGCAGGGACACCTCCCACTAGTACAGCTTATTCAAGGCCTCCTCCAACCTGGCCTTGAACACCTCCAGGGAGGGAGCAGCCACAACCTCCCTGGGCAACCTGTGCCAGTGTCTCACCACCCTCACTGCAAACAACTTCCTCCTAACATCCACTTTCAATCTCCCCTCTGCCACTTCAAACCCATTCCCCTTGTCCTGGCATT